>APFE031748716.1:66828-82507 GCA_000404065.3 Pinus taeda
AGGACGTCCCCGTGGTGGACAAAATACCGCCAAATTGCCATCACGTTGATGACTGTGGACAATGTTTGCCTTGTAAGCAAATCAAAGGAGATTCCTTTTGCTGCGATGGATGACTACAGTTGTTGAGAATGTGAACCTAACTATCTATATCATTTGTGCGTCTACTTTTGAGTGACTAGAAGCAGGGACCAGAAATGATTCTATACTATCCAGTTAGATTAGATTTGCAGAATTGACGTGTCTGGAATTTTTGTAAAATCCAATTTACTTTGGGTGTTATGTATTGAAATAGATTAAAAAACGTTGATACTATGTTTTCCAATATTGATGAACCATTGTGAAAAACAACTTATATTGATGAACCATGGTGAAAAACAATCAGAATTAAATTAGAGAAAAAATAAAAAAACTTTCAAATTTCTCGTTAGTATCTGTTATTTAGAGAAAAATAATCTGTTAAAGTATTTTTTATGTGGATAAGATTTCATTTTTCTAGGACTTAAAGAAGCAGGTTAAAGAAGCAAGTTAATGTCGAAGCCCTGAGGTATTGGATAGCAATTAAAGTTTATTTTTACATATTATAAAAAAGGTAATTGTAAATAGGGTGGTTTCCCTTGAATAACAATGATGATTCAGCATACATTTGATGATAGCATCTTCTTTTTGGATAAGAGTTCATTTTTTTAAGGCTTAAAGAAGTAGGTTAATGTCGAAGTCCTGAGGTATTTGATAGCAGTTAAAGCTTACTTTTTACATATTATAAAAAAGATAATTGTAAATAAGGTGTTTTTCTTTGAATAATAATGACCTCGCATACATTTAGTGATGATTTGCCTAATAAAATGTGACAAACTCAATTATAATAGATTTTCCACTATTATTAAAAATTAATAAAACAATTAATAAATTTAAAAAATATTCATAATTATAAAACTGATAAAATCGAATTAATAACTTATTGTTAACTGTCATTGAATTTAGTTTTCGAGAGTTTTAATTTCCAATTTTTCATTGGTATAATTTATCCCTAATTCCTATGGTTAAATCAACACCCATGTTAAATAATAAAATATTATAAAAATATAAATACTGTACATTTTGTCAGTAGTGTATTGTGGATGATTAATGTTTCAAAATATATTTATAAAATTTATTTGGTCATATAAAAATGAAATGTTGATTTAAAAAGACAACTATATGTTATGAATTTGATCGTCGAATGAAAACATCAAGGGCCCATGAAACAATATTTGGTGGCAAAGTACATAGTCCTGTGAAAAGCCGTTAAGACCTTGGGAGGAAATAAATTTATCTTTTTAAAGTTTAAATATTTCTTATTTCATGCCAAAATATTTGCTGGTAACGTACATAGTCCCGTGAACAGAGCGGTGGTTGAACACAGGCAAAAATACATATGTTAGGAGTTGTCTATAATGCGACTTTTTGGAGATTCCGGTGACGGAATTCCGCGGAAGAAATGAGGTTAAATCTTGATTTTTAGCAGTTAAAATGGTTTTTTAACTGCATATTTGGATTCAGCGCCCTAGAAAACCCCTGGGAGCCATTGATTGTGCAGAAACTAGCTATCAAACCTAGGATTCCAATGAATTGCTGCCGGATTTTGACGGGGAAAATCCGCAAAAAAAACTTTCAAAAAATCGCGTTATAGACTACTGCTATATGTTATCGGTCTAATTCAAAGCACATCACGCGCAGTGTCTCCACCAAACGTCAATGTTCAAGACAAATTCAATGCTGTGTCATACAAATTTGATGCATTGTGCAGATGAAATATATATTAATGTTAATAACTAAGTATATCGCATTCCAGAGAATAAAGTAACCTGGATTATTATTACTGAATTTCTCAGTGCTATTAATCAATTTTTTATATTCCAAACTTGAAATATATATTTTTTAACAATAATATTATATGTGAAATATATTTATTTTGATTTTAACTTCGAGATATCCATTGAATCAACAATTAAATATCCATTAAATTATTGTGTATATATATAAACTTAAGTGTAGATATATTCCACAAAATTTAATATAAGAGATGTCACATCTCTAGATAATAACATTATATAAATTATGAAAAATTTGACTTCACATATATATTGCAATAAATATTCAATTTAGTATACTTGTCATATATGGATTAAATCACTGGATACAAGCCTTATGCAAAGTGTACATAAGAAATGGTAGCTTGATATTTTGCACGCTGGTAATATTCATTGGCAATTTTGTTGTACATTGAATATGTTTTATGGATAAACCCAAGGTTGTTAAGCCTAAGAACTAATACAATGGACTTGGTTTCTCCTTAGAGTTAGCGGGAACAGGGTTTGGGGTTCTTTCGACTACCTTCCAGTTATTGGGCACCTTCTCGGGAAGGTCTCCTCATCAACAATCTTCCGTGAGGCGACTCCATCTCACGGTGATGAATGACACCTTAACTCCTTTGACAATTGCTTCGTTGAGTGATTTGGCATTTCCCTTCCTGTTTGGCAGAGCCTTCCAGTGCCGGCCCATGGCTTCAGGGTTTCACAGAGGTTTGCTCCTACCTCTTTGTAATGTTGACGAAGTTCTTCCTGCTCTGTCATAGCTCCTCCATGACTGTATGCATGACTGGTAGGTCCGCATAGATCATTATGGCGCTTATCGCTTCAAAGGATTTGTCCTATCGCACCAGTCCAACCTAGGTAATTGGTTTATATTTATACTTGGAATATCGCATGGAAATATATCCATTAATTCATTTGTGTTAATAATGTGTTCACTTGTTTATGATAGGTTTTTCCGGAGGATTTCATACTGCATGAGTATGCTTTCTCAGGAACAAAATCTTACCTCCTTATTCTTGTCCAAGGGTCGCAGACTCATTAACCATCTAGTCTCCGGGTAATGTGAAAGATTGTCCCGGAAACTCAGAGTCTTACTGGGTTATTGTCTTATCATGCCAACTTCTTATGTTGCTCTTGGATTTTTCTTAGATTTATATCTGTTAAGGCACATACGTTCCTAGACCCTATGTAAAGATGCTCTGCGGCTACAATTTTCTTATGTTCTAAACATAGTACTGACGTTTTTCAATTTAAGGGTTTTGGGTATGTGGATTGAAATGGGTTTTGCAATTTCCATTGTAAATTAATTCATATTTAAGCTTATATCATTTTAAGATGGTAATTTTGTATCCAGAGTTTTCTAACTAGATATGAGCTCTGTTATGATGAATTTTTGTACCTTGTATATACATGGTTTGCGTAATTGGAAGGAATCAGGTTTCTACCTTAGCACAATTCTGTTTTTTATATAGAGGTCTTTGATGTTTATTTGGTCCCAATCTCCTTCTTTGTTTTTAAAGAGGCATTAACTGATTACCCATTTTCAAGTATTACATTTTCTTTGAATTTGATTATATGTTTCAAACATGTCATTTTAGTGTTTGTGTCTTCAGGCAGTTTTGGGGTTTCTACCAGCGTCCCAACTTCAGCAATATCTATTAGTCTATTATAAATATCTAATAACTTTAGCAGCATAGTCTTGCTATGTTTTACCCAAATAACCCATACTTGTTTTGGTTTTAAGTTCTTGGGTTTGAAATTCACTTGCTTTTTGTATGGCATTTTATTTAAAAATAAACTTGTTTGTTTTAATCAAGATCGATTCTGGATTTCTCTTTCCAAGTCATAATAATTTGATAGGTTTGATTTGCCTCAAAGTTTAATTTAATGCTTGTTGCATGCATTTTGTCCTAGCTAGCAAGGTATTAAAAGAGTCATAATCTATATTTTCTTTTCTTGTATTTGGGTTGTCTGTAAGTAGTATGTGTTCATTTTCAGAATAGTAATCCTATAGCCTTATTAAATGGATTCTCCTAAAGGATGACTGCTAATTTGATTACAGATCTTTGCCTCTTTAGAATTTCCTTGGCTACACTAATTTCTTTTAAATAAATAACATGCCGATTATGTACTCTATTTGGTAGTAATTAGGCATTTACTGAATTAGAACCTTTAGAACCTTTTCTAGACAGAATACATGTCTTTATTTCAACAGTTCGTTTAATTTTCATAAAGAGGTAAGTCCTTATCTAATTTTTGTAGCTATTCGGTCGACTAACTGCTTAGTCCCAGTTTGACTATAACTTTTTGAATCTCCTCCCAACTTGAGACGAACTTTCGAGAGAGAGTCTCCCCCCAAGTTGTTACTCACATGCAAGATGTTTCCTTTAATACTATCAGTCTTAACATGTCGCAACTATCTGGTCTTAACCAAACTTAACTTTATGAACCGTCTGACATATCAGCACAGTATCGTCTCTTTCATCTCTCCTTTTCTTGATCTCAAGTAGCAATACCCTCTTGATCTCTTCTTCAAGAATAAATCTTCAAGGAAGTAGTTAAAGATAGGTAATTGTCTATCCTAACTAACTGACATGTGAGAGTTACATGTTTTTCATCTCCAAGACATTCGTTTCATCCATAGCTTAATCAAAATAATAAATATATAAACTTATAATAATAATATATAGTTTGTTTAACTGGAGTAATTAAATATTTACATTATTGAGGACCCACATCTCCCCTCGGGAAATTTAGGGGCTAATATTCGCCCATGGCTAATTTTTATACCTTTCCAAAAAGAGATTCCTAATACTTCCATTTTTTTTGTAAAATGATTTGCCGAAATTTTATAGAATGAAATTATTTTATCCTTAAAATCACCAAAAAATTATATATATAACTATATAAAATATTATAAATTTGAAATTTTTTACAAAAATATCTCCAAACATTTTATAGATTTCATATTATGGACTAGTGGGATTTTCTAAGGTTTCGAAACTTTAAGATAAATTTCGATCCTTAAAATTTTCCATGTCTCCCCACCTAAGATTAAACATTATCCTGATGTTTCTCTACTGCAAATAGACTTGTAAAAGTCTCCCTCATAGCATATTCGTCTTCCCAGGTGGCCTCCTTTGGCCCAAAGTGTTGCCATTTCACTTTAACTTGGGTGAAAACTCGTCTTCACAACATTACTTCTCTCCGAATGAGTATGCCTAGGTGTTCGACCAAGAACTCGCCTTCTGGTTCAACCTACACATAATAAAAAAAATTAGTCATCTCTTTCCTTTGGCAATCTGCCTTGGAAATTATTTATAATACATTATGTCCCTTATGAATAATCTAATTACCTGTATATCCTGCCAATTCATTATATGGTTGGGATCATATATATATATATATATATTTTTAACACATAAACATGAAAAACATTATGCACACATATGTGGCTAGGCAAAGAAAGCTATTAAGCCACAAGTCCAATTTGGGCCAGGATTTGGAAAGGACTGTAGAATAAGGGTGCTAATTTAGCACACTCACCCTAATGCAGAGTACTCTTCTTGGCCAGCACATGAATATAAACATGATCTCTCACTTGAAACTCCAGAAAATTTCTCTTCCAGTCACCAAATTTTTTTTGTCGATCTTGAGCAGTCTTTAAATTTGAGCGCATTTTTTTAACCATATTTTTCATTTCTTTTAACACGTCAGGACCCAACATCAATTTATCATGTGTACTACCCCAACTCAAGGGTGTCCTACACTTGTGTCTATATAATGCTTCAAACAGACTCATTTGCAAGGATGTGTGCTAACTATTGTTTTAAGCAAGCTCCACCAAATGTATATAATCCTCTCATTTAGAAAGTTGTTGCAATACATAATGTCTGCAACATATCCTCCACTATTTGATTCACTCGCTTGGTCTTCTCATCCATCTAAGGGTAATAGGGAGTGCTAAAATTCATTTGTGTACCTAAACCTCCAAATAAGACTTTCCAAAAAGTTGTTGTAAATTTTTCATCACAATCAGAAATTATAACTTTTGGTATTCTGTGTAGTTTAAAAATATTTTGCATGAATATGTTAACAATTTGAACTGCCTTATAAGTAGAATGTATTGGTATGAAGTGAGCAGACTTGCTCAACTTGTCTATTACCACCATTATTGAGTCATTCTGCTTTTTAAACTTAGGTAGTCCTCTAATAAAATCAATGGAAATGGTTTCCTATATCTATTATGGAATAGGCAATGGGTCGAATATCCCAGCAGGGTGCTAGTGCTCTAATTTCATTTGTTGAAACTCCAAACAACAAGCCAAGTATTCATCCATCTCTTTCTTCATATCGGGCCAGAAATATTACCTTCTGAGTGTCGTTATTAATTTATAATATTCGAGATGGAGTGCAAAAGGAATTTTATGGTATTCGTTTAAAATTAATTGTTTAATATTTTTCTAGTTTGTTACATACATTCTCCCTTTATAAATCAACATACCTTCTTGATTTACCTCATATTCTAGCTGTTGTTTGTTGTTGTTCGTAATTTTTAGCTTCATGCCATAAAATTATATATTCAGGATCATGTATGGTTGCTCCCTTAATCTGCTCTGTAAAAGTGGTATGCACTTCACTAAAAGAGACCTCATAAATATAGTTTACTTTCTGACTTAAGGCATTCGCGACTCAATTTTCTTTTCCTTTTAAGAATTCGATGTCAAAGTCAAATTCACTAAGGAAATCGACCTAGCGGGTTTGCCTAGCATTCATAGTAGGTTGCTTGAAATAGTTAGTTAAACTATGATGATTTGTCATTAATAAAAAATTATTACCCAATAAGTAATGTCACCACATTTTTTATGTGTGTATTACTACCGTCAGCTCCAAATCGTAGGACAAATACTTTTTTTAGTGCTCCTTAAGTTTCCTAGACTCATAAGTAATAACTCTACCTCTTGCATTAGCACGTTGCCATCAACTTCCTTGCTGGCATCTGTACAAATGGTGTACTCTTTATTTGGTTCTATAATACTTAAAATAGTATGGTAGTAAGAAAGCACTTCAGCTAGTCAAAACTTTTTTTATAGTCTCTAGTCCAAGTGAAGGTTTTCCCTTTCTTTTGCAAAGAGGTAATGGGGTATGCCACCCTAGAGAATCTTTCAAAAAACCTCTTGTAGTATCCAGCCAGACCCATGAATGATCTTATATCAGCTACATTCTTTGGTATTGGTCATTCCATTATGGTTCTTATTTTCTCCGGGTCCACAAAAATCCCATCATTCGTAATGATGTGTCCCAAATATTGATTTTGTTCTATAAATAAATCAAATTTGTTGTACTTGGCATACAATTGATGCTCCATTAAGGTTTGCAAGACAATTCGTAGGTGCTCCATATGTTCTTCTATATTTCGGGAATAGATCAATATATCATTAATAAAGATCAGTACAAACTTATCCAAATATTGATGAAAAACATTGTTCATTAGAAACATGAAGGACGAGGGAGCATTAGTTAACCTGAATGGTAACACAGTGAACTCATAATGGCCTTAGCGAGGTCTAAAGGCTACTTTCGTTGCATCTTCTTCCTTTATTCTAATTTGATGGTACCCTGAGCGAAGGTCAATCCTCGAAAATATAGTTGCTTCCTTTACTTGGTCAAACAATTCATCAATACAAGGCAAAGGGTATTTATTCTTAACTGCCAATTTTTTTAACTATCGGTAATCCATGCACATCCATAAGGTTCCGTCTTTATTCTTTATGAAGAGTACAGGAGATCCCCAAGGTGAGACACTATATACTTTTTATGATGTAGTTCCTATAACTGCATTTTCAATTCGGTCAGTTCTGGTATGCTCATATGATAAGGGGCTCGAGATACGAGGGCAACTCGATCAACTCAATAGTAAGATATGTATTCCTCTTCAGAGGCAGTCCTGGAATCTCCTCAGGAAATACGTTTGGAAAATTCTGTACCACGGGTATTTTTTTAAAGTACCAGATTTTTTTGTTGAATTGATATACCCCACCTGTATTGCATAAATATGACATCCTTTTCGAATACATTTTGCTAATTTACAAGTTGTTACTAGTCTTATTTTTAGTGGTCTTTGTCCACCTTGAATTTCTTGTCTCATACCCTCTTCATCCACGTAATTAATAGTTTTGTCTTTACAATGAGGGACGAACGCTTCTTGAGCCAGTCCATACCTATTAAGACATCATACGATCCTAAAGGTAAGACATTCATATCTACCTTAATAGGCTAACCTGCTAGCTTTAGAGGGAAATTTCTGACTTTATCTAGCACCCTTCTCTTTTCCCCTATGGTGAGTTGTACTAGCCAAGGGCTTTTAAATTTAATAGATTGTAAATGACATTGCTCAACCACTTTTGGACTTATATAACTAAAATTAGCTCCTGGATCAATCAAAATAGATATAGTTTGGTTGAAGAGCTTACCTTAAAATTCCACAATTGTTGGTTGGTATTCTACCTCATGATCTTCGAGGGTAGCGTTGATTTTAGGAATACTCATCACCACTTCTCCCACAGTTGATGCTTCTTGAATCTTTGCAACTTGTTCAGTTCACTTGCAGTACAGGTAATTTTTAACATAATGTGGTCCTCCACATCCCCAACACTGTACTGGGGGCTAGTTGTTGCTTCCACTTCAGTTCTTATAGATTGTTTAGTTGTCTTAGTCTCACCTAGAAATTTGAATCTAGGTTGATTTCTATTCATATTTCTGATTGGTTGACCTTTATAGGGTCCTTTGTTGACAACAACCTTATTTTTGTTTGATTTTAGGCTTTTGTGGAAGTTTTTTGTAGTGGTGTGATCCGGATTGTCCACAGTCTTTTGTTCATAGTGTCGACGTTTCAAACCCCAAAGGGGGTCCATCATCAGGACAAATCAGAAAGATAGAAAAAGAATGAGAGATTATTGTTATTTCCAGAGGTAATCTTAATACTCTTTTTATCAGACCATCTCTTTCCTCCATCACTCTTTGGTCTATTTTGTTGATAGCATATACGAGTGTTCCGTATGACTTCATCCATAGTCTTTGGATTGTCGAATTCGAGACATTTCTTCATGAATAGAGACAAATATCTGATAAATATTTGCACCTTTGCTTTCTCTTCTCGTATGTAGGGAACATATCGCAGCAAGGATGTGAATTTCATTATGAATTTCTTTATAGACAACTGACCCGGTCGAAGTTCATGAAACTCTTTCGCCTTCTCATCGTAAAATATCTCAGTTAAATATTTTTTCTTAAAATACCTTTGAAACTTTTCCCAAGTTATGTCCTACTCATTAACTCCACATACCGTCTTCACCTCCTCCCACAACAAAGTGGATTTTCCTTGTAGCTGATAGATGGCTAGGCAAGCCTTTAGATTATGATCATATTCATACAACATAATATACATATTCATATTGATAAGCCAGGCTTCAACAACTTCCTCCTATTCACCATCAAAGAGGGGACATTTGATCTTTCGAAACTCTCCTTGAAACTCAATTTTCTGTCATTTTCTCTTTTTTTGATCTGATACATCGCCAGATTCTTCCTTTCGATTTTCTTTGCATCCCTCTATTTCCGAGATTTTACTTTTGATTTCATGTTCTCTAGTCATCTTTTCTTGTTCGGGACTGTGAAATGGTTGCCATTGATTTTGTCTATGAGACAAACTCTTCATAATTTTCTCATGTTCTTGCATTGTCCCTTCGTTGTCTACGTGCAACCTAGCCATTTCATCCCTCAGTTCTTATACAGTTTCAAAAATTGTAACGTTGGTATTGCGCAACTCCTCACCAATTGGACCGATACCTCAAGATTGGCTTCTGGAAAGGATGTTGGTCTTGTTCCTGTCACAGGTCTGTCTGGTGTAAGTCTAGTCCTCCTCATGTTGGTTGCTTATACCATTTTCCCTCTGTGTACACATCACAAATTTTGTTATTTATTTGTTTCAAAGGTCTCAGTTTTGCAACCTAGGTGCTCTGATACCACTTGAACATCTCCAAAAAATAACATTAGAAAAAAATGCATCGTAAAAATAAAAATTGATTATTATATATATATATATATATATATATATATATAGTATATATAATATCAACTTAGTACACCTATCATATATGGATTAAATGACTTGATACAAGCCTTACGCAGAGTGTACATAATAAATAGTAGCTTGATATTTTGCATGCTGGTAATATTCATTGGTGATTTCGCTTTACATTCGGTATATTTTATGGATAAACCCAAGGTTGTTAAGCCTAAGAACTAATACAATGAAGTTGGTTTCCCCCTAGAGTTAGTGGGAGTAGAATTATGGGTTCTTCCAACTGCCTTCCAACTATTGGGCACCTTCTCGTTAAGGTATCCTCATCAATGGTCCTCCATGAGGTGACTCCATTTGATAGTGATGAATGAGACCTTAACTCCTTTGACAATTGCTTCGTTGGGTGATTTTTACATTTCCCTTCCTGTTTGGGAGAGCCTTCCAGTTTCAGCCCATAACTTCACAGTTTCACATAAGTTTACTTCTACCTCTTTGCAATCTTGATGAAGTTCTTCCTCCTCCATCATAGCTCTGCCAGGATTGTATGCTTTGATGCTAGGTCTATATATATTGTTCTGGCACTTATCGCTTCAAAGGATTTGTCCTGTCACAGTAGTCTAGCCTAGGTAATTGGTTTATTTTTATACTTGGAATATTGCATGGTAATAAATTCGTTAATTCATTTGTGTTAACAAGTTGTTTACTTGGTTTTGATAGGTTTCACCGGAGGGTTTCATGCTACATGAGTATGCCTGTTCAGGAACAAAATATTACCTCCTTGTTCCTGTCCAAGGGTTGCAGACTGATTACTCCATCCAGCCTCTAGGGAATGTGAAAGATTGTCCCGGAAACTCAAAGTCTTAGTGAGTTATTGGATTATCATGCCAGCTTCATATGTTGCCCTTGGATTGTTCTTAGATTTATATTTGTTAAGGCACATGCGTTCCTAGACCCTGTGTAAAGATGCCATCTGGCTACAATTTTATTAAGTTCTAAACATAGTACCATCGTTTTTCAATTTAAGGGTTCTGGGTATGCGGCTTGAAATGGGTTTTGCAATTTCCCATAGTAAATTAATTGATATTTAATCTTATATCATTTGTAATATGGTCATTTTGTATCCAGAGTTTTCCAACTAGATATAGAGCTCTATTATGATGAACTTTTGTACCTTGTATATACATGGTTTGCATAATCAGAAAGAATCAGGTTTCTACCTTAGCACACTTATGTTCTTTTTACAGAGATTTATGATGTTTATCTAGTCTCACTCTCCTTCTCTGTTTTTAAATAGGCATTAGCTGCTTACCCATTTTCAACTATTATGTTTTCTTCAAATTTGATTATATGTTGCATACATTTCATTTCATCGTTTGTGTTTGCAGGTAGTTTTGGGGTTTCTACAAGCGGCCCGACCTAAGAAATACTTATTAGTCTATCATAAATCTCTAATAATTTTAACAACATAGTCTTGCTATGTTTTACCTAAATAACCCATACTTGTTTGGGGTTTAAGTCCTTGGGTTTGAGATTCACTTTCTTTTCGTATGAAACTTTCTTAAAAGTAAACTTATTCATTTTAACTTAACATTGATTTCGGTTTTCTCTTTCCAATTTGGAATAATTCGATAGATATGATTTTCCGTAGAGTTTAATTCAATGCTTGTTTCATGCATTTCCCCTAGCTAGCAAGGTATTAATCTATATTTTCTTTTCTTTTATTTGGGTTGTTTTTAAGCAATATGTGTTCATTTCGAGAAAAATAACTGTCTTCATTTGAAATTTTCTAAAACAGTTCTAACGAGTTCTTGCTTCTAGTTTACTTCTCCTAAGGGAGTTTTATATATATTGTATATCCTTATGAAATGGATTGTCCTAAAGGATGACTACTAATCTGATTACATATCTTTTGTCTCTTTAGAATTTCCTTGGCTAGACTAATTTATGTTAAATAACTAACATGCTGATTATTTACTCTTTTTGGTAGTAATTAGGTCCTCACTGAATTATAACCTATTCTAGAGAAAATACATGTCTTTATTTCAATAGTTTGTTTAAGATTCATAAAGGAGTAAGTACTTATCTGATTTTTGATCTATTTTGTCGACTGACTCTTAGTATCAGCTCAAATATAACTTTCCGAATTTCCTCCTAACCCTAAGACAAGCTTTCAAGCTTGAGTCTCCTCCCGAGCTATTACTCACATGCATGATGTTTCGTTTAAGACTATTAGCCTTAACATGTCACAACTATCTAGTCTTGACTAGACTTATCTTTATGAACCCGTCTAACATATCAGTACAATATCATTTGCTTCTTCTCTCATTTTCTTGATTTCAGATACCAATAACCTCTTATCTCTTCTTTGAGAATAAATCTTCAAAGAAGTAGTTAGGGATAGGTAACATTCTATCCTAATTACCTGACATGTGAGAGTTACATGATTGTCATCATCAAGACATTCGCTTCATGCATAGCTTAATAAAAATAATAAATATATAAACTTATAATAATAACGTCGAGTTTATTTAACTACAATAATTAAACATTTACAATTACCGAAGACATCACACCAGAAATACCAATTTCATATACTTATTATAAGTGCCATACACAATGTATAACTCATCACATTTTGCATTGACTTATTATTAATCTATTTTGGATAATAATAATAAAAAGATTGAGCCTTATGAATAGTTTAACTTTATAATAAAATTTATTATTATTTAAAATATTTAAATTCAATTTCATACATCTAATTCATTCATATTTGCTCACATCTTGTTTTTTCATAATGGGCTCTGTTCAATGGTATTGAAGATCATGATGTGCCATATTTATTTTATCTATTTATGTATCTATCTATGTGTATCTATCTATGTGTTGCGAATATATAAAGAAAGAATGGAGTTTTAGTGGTTTTATGGACTTTGTACTTAGTCCATTTAGATGCATGTAGATGTACACGTGGGACATCCTTGAAGGCACCTAGATACACTGCAATGTGATTGACAATGATCAAAACATTTATGCGTGGGATGTTCTTATAGAGAAACCATAGATTTGTGATGTCATTGATAATGATAACATTAAAGTTTATTTAATGTCTCTTTGAACTTAAAAACTCTCAATAACCATGACTATACAAATTATGACTATATCAATTTTCATATTGAAAAGAATTAAAGAAAGAATGTAGACTAGAGGATTTCTCTTCTCAATATTACAAATCAATTAAATAAGATTATATTGGAGACATCAACCATAAATGACTCCGATGAGAGCGAACTAAATTGGACTAACTTAAACTAAACTAGAACACTTGGATGGACAGATGTGACACCTAGCAGGTGGTGGGTATTAGATTCTTCAACACTCCCCCTTAGTTACAACCACATAAAAATTCAATTAAGATGCCTATTGGTATATGTCTCAGCTAAGCTTACAATTTAAAAATTGACTTCAAGTAGATTTTATTTTCTTCTTCTCTTCTTCGAAATCCTACATCCTCTAAATTGTTTCAACATTTTCTTCTTGTTGTATCCTTCAAATCTTAGTTTCTTCATTTGCTGGTGCAAGTATACCATTGTTCTAGGTTGTTTAGGCATGGCTTGGACTTCTTCAAAAATCATCTTGTATATGGACTCTTGCCACATGTCATCTTTTGTAGTGAGTTTTTCATCATCAATCTGCAACATAATCTTATAATAAAAAAATATTTCTTTAGGACTCCAATACCTGAAAATTTCATTAATTTGTTCTTCATCGATGTTGTCCTCAACATTCATTTATGCAACTACTATGCAAACTTTATTAAGACATGACATTGCAAGCCATGCTTGAAGGAAACTTAATTCTTCTTCATAATCATGATTTTTACTTGCACATTGGGAATCAATGGTAAGTGTAAAAACATCTACATAGCCACATTGGTTTTGTTTCTTCTGCTCTGAAATGAGAGCTTCCTTCTTTGCCTGTGTGTGTGCCTGTGCCTCTTCCACTTCTTTACTAACCTTTGTTGTTGCAATTTAGTTTTTTTCTAGTTAGTTTTCAGACTCAAGTCGGCTTCTCTCACAGAATAGCATCATGCTAATATCATGTTTTTGTTGCATCAACTGCAACCATTCATCTTTACCCAACAATTCTTTATCAAATCTTCCATTAAAAATATTAATTATTCGATTTACCATAGCATTAACTGCTCCAATATCAGTTTCACCGTCATCATCAAGCTCTATTGCTAGATTTACCAAATTATCATTAGCAAGCTTTGTTATTGGATTCACCGAGTTGTCATCAACAAGCTCTGTGGTTGGATTTACCAATTTTTCATCCGCTTGTAGTTGTGCATAGTGGAATTCACCAACTTTTTCATCTTTAACTAAATTACCCTTTTTACACAAAAACTCTTTTTAAAGGTATCCCAGGCTTCTGTGACTTTCTTTACTTCATTCATTATAGTTGTTGCTTCAACTTTCTTAGTTTTCTTAGTTTTTCCCATGGGTTAAATAAAAACGGTTTATAGCTCAACAAATAAATGTACTCGCATACATAGAAATTGTATAAAACAAAAAAATTCTTTGCAATGGCTTCTCTACCAATGGCTTCTCTTCCGCTCAACTGCAAAAAAAAAAAAAAAAAAATTGAGCCTACAAATTTTCACATGCGGCAGCTTACACAAAATCTTTCAATTAATATGGTAAAGCATCTCTATCGGCATTTTCTCAATATTACGGTGGCAGTGTAAACCACTCAATTGCTCGCAACTATACGCAAACAATATGGCCTTTTTTTATTATACTCAGAATCCTCTGAAATGAAAAAATTATTTAACAAAAACATTTTTTTAACCTTTAAAAAACAACACAGGTATATATATATATATTTTCGCCATGCACCATATGTCGTTCAACAAAGACTTTACTGTAAACAAATATTTTTGGAGAAATCCTTACGAATACCAATATTTTGTGCTTTGTGTGCCAATGGACTTCGTGGTCCAAATTTGTGTTTGGAACAAGATTTTCAGGGTGATGGCGAGACTTCGACCGAGGCTTCTTACCTTTGAGAATTCCGTGAGCCCTTTTTTTAATTCAAGGCATGAATACACCATACAGAACCTCGTGCAAGTTTTACAAAACTTCACATGGAAACACGTGGAGCCTTTAATGAAAAACATGGGAAGCCTTTGAAAAACGAGTAAGTGGACTTTGAAAACAAAAAAAAATCATTTGTACTGGACCAAGCATAAACAAGTTAGGGTACCTTCATAAAATTGCTCTTTTTTTATTCAAAATTTAGCTTCGTGTTCTGCGAACTCTTTCCACTGATGGGGTGCCTTAATTCTAAATATTTAACAATTTCGTAATTTTTATTTTTATTTTTGCGCACTGTATTTTTACTGGGCCTAAAACTGACTCACTTGTTTCTTTTCAGAGGTGTGAAACTGACACTTTTTTTTGTTCACAGTTCTCTTTAGGTGCCATATTTAAACTGCTTTCGTACTTTCTTCTCAGCCTTCCATGAACATTGTTTCTTTTTTCTGAGCCCAAAACAAATTGAAATGTTGTTTTACCTGGAGTCTTATGCAATTTCGCTTTTTCTCTTTGTTGCTCTAAAGAGTCTTAAACCCTACTCTTAGATACTATGACAAGAAGTAAAGAGAAAATATGGAACAAATGATTTTTTTCTCAATATTATAAATGAGTTAAATAAGATTATATTGGAGACATCAACAAAC
>APFE031748716.1:83607-93625 GCA_000404065.3 Pinus taeda
TATAATTAAATCCAATTGAATATATAGTTGTTATAAAAATATTTACTTAAATGAGACATTGAAATATTTCTTCTAAGTATTTATAAATTTATAAATACTACATTCATTCAAGAAATTACACATTCAACTATTAATACATAACATATTTAATAAAGGGAATATAAAAACTAGTAACTTGGAAAACAAACAAGTTCACAATGTAACTATATC
The DNA here is from genome assembly GCA_000404065.3 of Pinus taeda. Lineage (NCBI taxonomy): Eukaryota > Viridiplantae > Streptophyta > Pinopsida > Pinales > Pinaceae > Pinus > Pinus taeda. The sequence continues at coordinate 83,818 of APFE031748716.1, forward strand.
TAAAATTATTAGGACTACATACAATGGTAGCATGAACAAAGATAATAAATAATAAATACATCAAAGACTACTACATTTTCTTGGCTAAATATAATTGTCCTTGTATTTAAATATGGAATATATGCAATTTTAATTCTTCATTGTTTTTTATTTAATCCATTTAATTCATTTTTGGTTAATATTTCCTTGACTTACGTAATCCATGGAAAATGTTTAACTTTCTAGAATTTTAGATATATTTGCTTGACTTATTAGACTGTAATATAATTTTTTTTTATTGTGGACAATTTTAATAATATATTTGGTTGACTTATTAAACTTTAATATAATTTTATTTTTTTATTGTGGAAAATTTTAATAACTTATCATTAAAAGATTTGTGTATAGCATAAAAGAAATTGGTTTTACTTGTTCCCATTTTGTATATATTTGCTCGACTTAATGTAGACCCTCTTCATAACTATCATTTTACACATGTAGAAAAGTTTAATGTAAATATGAAATAGTTAAAGGTATTTTTAGATCTTATGCTTGTTAACCTAGATTGCATTAGGCTTTTGGCTATATTAGGGGCTTTTGACTATATTAGGTTTTAGCTAGGGGTCTAGCAGATTTGGAATGTTCTTTCACAACTCTACAATCAAAGTAAAAACTATTATATAAGTTACCCCAAAGAAAGACATAGAAAAAATTGATGTGTTCATATTTTAATGATCGTCATGCAGGTGCTTATGTTACTCAAACATATTTAGAAAGATTGATTTCTACACAATATCTATAGGTAGTTTGTGGATTTACCATATACTTTTTAACTTTTGTAAGAATCTTGGATAAGTTTATCTATAAATGTTTGAGATTATTAAAAGGTTAAAAGCTCGAATTTATGGTTTAGTTCTAAGAAAATATTGGCATAGCTTTAAAATTAAAGATCAAAATGTAAATTATTACTCAACTTTATTTTTTATTTCGTCATTACAATGTAAAACTCATTATTATTCACAAAGATATTTATAGATTATAAAGCATATACAAATTAAAATTGATATTACATTTTTTATTTGTAAACTTTCTCAATGAGAGTGAACTTAAATGAATATGTTTTTTGAGAACTTAATTAGAGTGAGCATAAATTACTATTTTTTAAACAACTTTATTGAAATGGGAACATAACATTAGTGGGATACTAAATTGCACATATTTTCACTACATAAATTTCAACCCCTATGCATTCAAAATCTTAATACAGCAACTCTATATTATACTGCCATATAATTATTTTCACAAAGATTATTCTTCTATAAATTACTTTTTAGAGTAATAAAGTGAATAGAAAACACTGTATACGTAAAAAAGTGAATAGAAAACAACACTGTATAGTACACTTATTAAATTATACTTTATTATCTTCACCATACCACATATTTTTTTAATATACCATTAAATTCATAGTAAATATCAAAGTCAGTGGAGGCACTCCACGTGATGTGCTTGTGACTTAGAACGATAACTAGAAAACAACACTGTATAGTACACTTATTAAATTATACTTTATTATCTTCACCACACCACATATTTTTTTAATATACCATTAAATTCATAGTAAATATCAAAGTCAGTGGAGGCACTCCACGTGATGTGCTTGTGACTTAGAACGATAACGCACCTCACCAGAAAATTATTACAAATAAAAGTATATATTTTATGAGAAATGTGTTTAATATTTTTCTAATTAGAAATAAGTGGGTTAATTTTTTTAATCATGTTAAGCTTTCTAAAAAGAAGTAATACTTTTGATAATAATAATAAAGATTGCTCGTTAATTTGATTATTTTATTTTTAAAATAGAAAACTTTAACATTTAAAATATAATAATTATCCACATAAAATAAATAAAAATTTAAAATTATAAAAAAATAGTCCCATTTCTGTGGCGTTTCAGGTCATGAAAATATTCATTCTAATAAAAAAATTAACTAATAAAAAAGTTATCTTAATATCAAATAATATAAGATAATATATAATTATAAAATTATAGAATATTATAGAATAAAAATAAATAATTTTTTTTTAAAAATAATTAAATTAAAAAATTGTCTCCGTATTCAATATATAGACAAAATATATAATTATATAATTAAAGATATTATGGAAAAAAAATAAATATAATCTTTTAATATAATACTATGTGAATACTTTGCTTTTGAGGGTTTTATAAAACCGATATTTTTAATGTATTATTATTTTTTACAAAAAATAAATATAATTTATAAAAAATCGAATAATAAACACATATTTATTAATGTAATTGATATTTTTTATAATAATATATAGAATGTATAAGAATACAATATATATTGGATTTGTCATAAGGGAAATCAAGCTTTAGTAAAACATTATGCCAGCTTATTATAATGGGAAACCAATTTCAGCAGATTAATTATGTTTATATAGAAAAATATTATAGGTATGATAACACTAAAGTAAAATCTAAAAAAAATTGAAAGAAAAAAAATCTTGGACTAAAATGATTGCATGTTACATTAGGGTTTAGTCTTGTTTTTTACACATAAAACTATGAGACATAATAGCATAAACATAATAAAAAAAATATTTAAAATGGAGGTAGTTCTTAACGGGAGGACTTGGAGTTACCTCTTCCATAATAGCACTAGGTTTCTAAGAGCTAAAAATGTCTACTAGACTAGAATAAGATCGAATATGGTTCCTTAGGTACCAAAATAGGGTGTTTTTGGGAGCCTTTCAATTCCATTGAATCATTCATTTATTCTTCATCCTCAACTCATCCTACAGAGCCTTTAACTCTAATAGTTAGCCTAGATATTCCCTTTCTAAGGGCCTCAAACTTACATTGGAAGAGTGGGAGCTACTTCTTTAGATCAGTGATTTCAACTCCTTTCAGAGTGATGGCTTGGGAAACCATAGTTTTAGTGGTCCATTACATATCACTAAGCTTAAAAAGCTATGTCTCCTTAGTTCGAGCAGTACCAAGGTCATGAAGCCAACTTTGTGTCTCTACCAAGATCCTTTCAAAGTCCTTTCCTTCCCATAATACCTGCATCAATGATACGTATTCTCTCAACTGCCGAAATTAACCAAGATATTTTACTTATGTGATGTTAGTAGAATTACGTGGGAAAGAGTATGAAGAAACACATGCACATACTTTAAAGAGGAGGAAACATAGAGGCAACCATCAAATCAAAGAACACACACAAGTTAATAAAGGAGTTCACCTAGTGTGGGTTACATCATTGGGCTCAGTGTCAAGAGTGGGGAGGCTGTTTCATCAGTGGTTGTGAGATGATTATGAATACATGATGTTTTCTTTGTAAAACATTGAAGAACCTCCTTAACTATATTGGCATGTCTCTTCACGAGATGCTCTTCTATAAGAACTCTCATTCATAAAATCTCCCCTTCAGTGTGATAAAATAACAAAATCTCACATAAAGTGGCATAAAAGGATCCTCCAATAAAATGGAAAATAAGGATCTTAGCATCAAATCATCATCTCAACAAAAATCAAAAGAAGACATGGAATCGGTGAATCTTATGCCCCCACTTTTGGGGATGACCTGAAAATGTACAAATTTGATGAAGAAATCGACAATGCAATTGAATTCTTAGCGAAAAATCATGGAATTTGACTGTAAAATTGACCTCCTTCTCAATCAGTCAAATTTGGGTTCATCGGGAATCTTAAGATTCTTCAAAGGTTATCTTTTGTGGGATGACTGAAATTCAGTTGCCCAGATGAAGAATTTGATCACACCATCTTATTCATTATGAAAAACTAAGAAAAGTGAGTATAAAGTTGGTCTGGTTCTAAAATTTTAATTTTCACCCCTCTAGGGAATCTTTCAGATTCCATGCAAATTATTGCATCAAGGTTCCAACTTCATGGTTCTTCCCTCAACATTTTTCTTCTAAAAAATATGCTCCTTAGATCAGAAAACTAGACATGCCATCAGATTCCCAACAAAATTTTTGTTAATCTGAGTATAAACTTAGCATGCTTTCGCTACTATCAAAAATTAGTTCCAAAATATTCTTTCAAGGTTCTTTAAATCATGACTCTGCACCCCCCAGTTTGCAAGCTAGCTCAGGGATTCACTATGACTTTGGGTTCCCCTTACCTATCATAACTCCATAGCAGATTGGGTTCCTCTCAGCGTCTAAGTTCCTTTGTTCGGTTTTTTCCGTGTCGAATGGGCAAGACACATTCATGTAGAATTTGTCGGTGTAGGAAACAATGATTGTACCAGTGTTTAATTGTTTCCGGGCCTACCTAGACTCAAACCCCGCAGTTCCCATATATGGTGAATTTTTGTTTTATTTGGTAGCAAAGTGGGGTTGTTGGCGGTCGATTGATTAGCTATCACGGATGTTTTTTTAGTAGACATTAGGTTGTTTACTTATGTGCTTTTCTTCAAAGGTGGGTCATTGGGGCCACTAGTTGGTGTGTGTTCGACCACCACTATCACACCCCCAAGCCTACGGTGGTCTTTCAACCGTGTCGGTGAGGTGTGGCACTACCAACCGTTTTCTTTTCACCAATACTTACGATTGTAGACTACGCCTTAACCATCCATACTAAGTTTATTTTTTGTTACCAAGTATTATTAATGTGCCTTTATACCAATGAACACCCATACACATTCATTATCAACAACATTATACAAGAGAAATGCAATAGTATAAAGGGAGGGGCAACTCCCTGCAATATGAGTCTGCCCAACAATATATTATATAATCTTTCGTTTTTACAATGCACAAGTTAAATCTTGGGAAACCCCAAATTTACACTTAGCCAAATTTTCACAACATCGACAAACTCGGTTTCCCAGCTCGTTGGCACCTCCACACGGTCGCCGCATGACTAACCAAACCTTCATTCACCCTGTCGCACCGTCGTGTCGTTTACCCAACCCAGGCGCACCTCAAAGTCACCACACACGGGCGCCTCCCACCAAAGCACACCTCCGTCCGCAATCTCAACACTCCAACAAGTCTCCGTGCACACTTGCACGATGGGCGGGCGCTCACCCGAGTCGCCAAGACACCCACACCAAGTCGTCGCATAAATTGGCACTTGCACGTTCGTCGTGCATGCCACAACTGACCACCGGGCACACCTTGCCCAATGCCTTCACCTACTCCAAGTGCGTTCACCAACCATGCAGCTAAACCAAGACTTAGCGCATGAGATATGCGCTTCACCTCCTCTTGCTTTTGCGCACTTGAACTGCACACTAATTGTGTGAAGCGATGATCGAATGAATGGTCTCCAAGTGCTTCAACGCACTTACATATATAGGCATCGTCAGGTGTGGGTGGGGCTGCCCATTCGACAACCCAACCTTCATGCACACACTTCTTTGAACGCGCAATCTATATGTCGGCCTCCAACATTGTTGCCCAACACTCCAAGGTGTATAAACTCCCAACGCTCTCCTCATATGTGCATATATGCCTGAAGAGAACGTCGCATATTTGTCGCAAGTCTGCTGCACAAGTGTCGCACAACCGTCGTGCAGCCCAACTCGCCTCTTACCTGTGCGTGCGCCCGGGTTGTCCGGTGCCTGACCGCGTCACACAACCGGAGGCTTTACATCCTCCTCCACCTGAAATCGTTGTCGTCCTCGACAACATACCATCCTGGTAACCATCCACCAAGATCATCCATGATATCAACTCCTCCACATACTGCAACCATCACTGCAACATATGTAGAACCACCATCTCCACCATGTCTCACCTCGGCAATCATCTGTCACCAAGATAACCATACCAAGGTATGCACCCATTGGTATGTCATACATCAGAAGTCATCTCAATCCATGACCATCAATCACCATGTCACAATCTCCACATGCTAAGGTTGGCCCCTCCATCTCAAGCTACATGCCCACTGCAACATCTCGTGTCGACCGCATCATGTGTCGTCCTCATGTGAACTTCTACCATGATACTCCAACATAATGCTAACACATTTATGTACATGCTATAGCCCCCATGTTTGAACTAGTCGGGTGATCAGTCCAACTACCACGCTCAAACCATGAGAATGCACATCCTCATGCCACCATCAGTCGTTTCTCAAAACATCCATGTCACATACTGAACTCGATCAAGAATCCATCCATATAAGTAAGCCATGCTTAGGTCCATGAAGTAGTCCTCATCTCATCTGCAACATGTTGTCCATGATGTTTGGTGTCAATGTGCTATATGAAATCAACCACATCTATCCCAACATCATCCATATGTGTGCCTCCTCCATATGAAGAGACCGTCTCATCAACCTCCAACTCTCGGTGTGCCACATCCAAATTCATGGAGCTACCTCCATCACATCTGCAATGTGTCATCCCTCAAGTCTGCCATAGAAACTGGCATACACCTCTCTCATCTATCCATGTGCTGCTCGTGATCATAGATCAATCAGCTCCCATTTGTAAAAAGTAGTTGAGTCTCGGCTCAACCCATGCCCAAGTGTTGCCACCAAGGCATTATCATCATCATAACTCCATCACTCCAAAGTGTCTCATATCAATCCTCCACATCAAGTCACTCTTTCAAGCCATCCCCATGCATGTACTTGAAAGTATGCACCCCATCCTGCATCAAAGTCTCTGACCTCAGCTCCTCAATGCATCAGATCCTCTAAGTCCACCATATATGAAGTCTCCAAAAGTCACAACAATCTCATGTCATCATGAGCTCCATAAGTCATCTCCAACCAAAATCTCAGCAAGCATACAAGTCTCGGCCCAAAGGTCTCTGCAAGATGCCTCAGCTCTCCATGTAGTAGGAATGCTCCATAGTCTACTCATAACTCCATCCAAGTCCATGGACATGTTGTACAAGAGTGCACAACCTCTCCACCGGCTCATAAGTAATAAGTCTCCATGTCACACTAGCAAGTCCATCTGCACAACATCCCTGCTTTGGCACTCCTCATTGGATGCCCATAAGTGACACCTCTACAAGTGCTCGCACATAATGTCCCTGCATAAGATTTCCATGCTCCATGTCTCCAACCTAATGTCCATGACTAAGTTGTCCATGTAGTCTAACCAAGTAGACCCATCACAACAATCGGTCATCCTTATCCAAGTCTACAATATTTGGTCTAGTGAACTCGGTCACCCAACCATATCATCATCACATGAGTCTCTCCATCATAGCTCCTCCACTAAAGGCTCCACCAAGACTTACTCTTGGTCTCGGCCATGAGAATTCCACCTAAGCAACTCAACTGTGTGCCCTCCAATCTGTCCATGAGTCATGTCGGGCACTTAGCCATGTGGCTAAAGCATGACCCATTCATCCACAATGATCATCAATTTCCACCCTTGTCATGGGCCTTTGTACCTTCTACCATAAGGTCACAAACAACCCCAACAAGTTCTGCAACAATCAACAATCCTCGCTTCTCCATACAAGGTCTCGTCATAGTCATCCATGGTAAGATTCTCCCTAGCATCGACAAACTGACTTTGCCCTTCCCTGCATACGGTCCATCTACCAAATGCTGAAGTGAAACACATGCATCAATAGTACTTACATCATCATCATCATGAGGTTCCTCCATGAGAGTACCCCCATCCATCCATGTCCGCAAATTGTACGATCCTAGTCCAACTTGATCAATCTCAAGCTCATCCTCCATCATGATCATGTCTGCAACATCTTCAACTATCACAACTTCCTCTTCCTTTTTCTCACAATCTGCAACTTCATATTGCTCCTTTGTCCATCCAAGTTGAACAAGCTCATCTTCAACATTCTTTTCCAAGACTGTAAGCTTCTCTCGAATCTGGGGATTCTCTTCTTTCATCCGCTTCAACCTGTATAAGGTAAGCAAGAGCTTCCCTTCGCATTCTTCCAAACCGGCCATGCCTTGTTCTTTGTCTTCCCCGGTTCGTACTTCGTTTGGTCCACAGACGTTCAAACCATGTACACCTGCCCACACACAGTCCCACTTGCCCACCTGACAAGTGCCCAAATCGTATGAACATCACGTAGTACCGCCTACCCAACTCTACGACACCCGGTTCCAACCTTCACCAGCTTCACCAAGCTCCCTTCAACCATGAATCGACCCTTGTTCCACTTATATATGAAACTAGCTTCCTTCACCTGCAAGCACCTGCTTCCACTGTCACTTCTTCACGAGCTATCCTGCTCAAAACCGAACTTGTTCAACAAGCTCTCATACCAACTGTCAATTTATGTATCAGCTTCAATGCTTCAACACCCGAACCTGTTCACGAGCTCTGATACCAACTGTCACACCCCCAAGCCTACGGTGGTCTTTCAACCGTGCCGGCGAGGTGCAGTACTACCAACTGTTTTATTTTCACCAATACTTACGATTGTAGACTACGCCTTAACCATCCATACTTAATTTATTTTTCGTTACCAAGTATTATTAATGTGCCTTTATACCAATGAACAACCATACACATTCATTATCAACAACATTATACAAGAGAAATGCAACAGTATAAAGGGAGGGGCAACTCCCTGCAATATGAGTCTACCCAACAATATATTATACAATATTTCATTTTTACAATGCACAAGTTAAATCTTGCGAAACCCCAAATTTACACTTAGCCAAATTTTCACAACATCGGCAAACTCAGTTGCACAGCTCGTTGACACCTCCGCATGGTCGCCGCACGACTAACCAAACCTTCATTCACCCCGTCGCATCGTCATGTCGTTTGCCCAACCCGGGCGCACCTCAAAGTCGCCACACACGGGTGCCTCCCACCAAGGCACACCTCCGTCAACAATCTCAACACTCCAACATGTCTCCGTGCACACTTGCATGATGGGCAGGCGCTCACCCGAGTCGCCAAGACACCCACGCCAAGTCATTGCACAAATCGACACTTGCACATTCGTCGTGCATGCCACAACCGACCACCGGGCACACCTTTCCCAACGCCTTCACCTACTCTAAGTGCATTCACCAACCATGCGGCTAAACCAAGAATTAGCGCACGAGATATGTTCTTCACCTCCTCTTGCTTCTGTGCACTTGAACTGCACACTACTTGTGTGAAGCGATGATCGAATGAATGGTCTCCAAGTGCTTCAACACACTTACATATATAGGCTTCGTAAGGTGTGGGTGGGACTGCCTAGCCGACCACCCAACCTTCGTGCGCACACCCCTTTGAACACCCAATCTCTATGTCGACCTCCAACATTGTTGCCCAACGCTCAAAGTTGTATAAACTCCCAACGCTCTCCTCATATGTGCGTATATGCCTCAAGAGAACGTCGCATCTTTGTCGCAAGTCTGCTGCACAAGTGTCTCACAACCGTCGTGCAGCCGAACTCGCATCTTGCCCGTGCACGCGCCCGGGTCACCCGGTGCCCAACCGCGTCGCACAACCGGAGGCTTTACACCCACCCTCATATTATGTTTGACCACCATATAACCTGCCAAATATTATTCGTTGGTGAATGATTTTTGTTTCAAATATATGTTATGTATAACATGTAACGACATAACGACCATAGGTTTAATATAACATAGAACCAACTTTTGTTTTGGTTGACTCATATGCAATTTTAATATGGCTTGAGCCTTATATCATATATAACCCATACCTCATAACGTATTATAACCATATCATAATAGTTTTTTCCCACCAAACTTTTAATATGTTGGTTTTTAAATGGTTATGTTTTCGAATTCCAAAATAGAGGGTTATTTTAATATAGTTTGTTTGTTAGGTTGTGGTTATTTATTATAACCATATTA
>APFE031748716.1:93761-108199 GCA_000404065.3 Pinus taeda
ATATATTTTAATATATTGTTTTGTCCTTATGTGCAAGGTTATCAGGCTAATGTTGGCACGCCGTGTGTGAGTGGTTTATTATCCTTTTTTTTGCGACATAAGCAAAGTGGGTCCCACATTGTAGCTTGTAAATTTCTGATGTTAATAAGTTGGTCATATGGGCTCGGCTTTAAGTGTGATTTATGCCGCTGGGATCGTATGAATGAGCTCTACAACTTGATGCCATCATTTTTGAGATTTGTTTACTTTGAAAAGTGAGCCTTTCTATAGCCACCTGAATCATTCCTCCCCACAAAGGAGATTTTGGTCCTCCAAAAGAATAAACACAATCTGCAATTTGTTGTACTTCTTCATATGCACAACAAATGCATTGACATGCCACACTTCCTTCTCCTTCACCTTTATAGTTTGGAGCCATAACTGATGAACCGACGCCTGTATCTTGTGCAAACATGTAGTACAACTTGCAAAATACATGTTCAATTAGATGACCTATCATGGCCCAAAAATTCCCATACTTGTCAAGAATTTATAATAGACCATTTGGTCAAGTTTTCATCAAAATCATAACAGAAACCAATACCCTAAATATAAACAAAAAGGGCCAAAAATATCACTATGTTTCTTTCATAAGTGATGGAAAACACTTCATCACTTTTATAATCATTTCGCCACATGTGATTTACAAAATGTGGCCATGCTCAAATATTTAAAAATATTACCCATCTCTTACCCAACCATGTTCATGGGTTCTCTTCCTGTAGCTAGATCTCTCGTTTATTTTTTACACTCAAATGTTCCTTTTGAGGTTCTTTCTGGTCATGTGGTTGTTTCTATAAATGTAACTCCCAACATGTGGCTCTCTGAGGTCCACACTTGTTGCAATGACTGTAAAAAATCTTTTTCCTCCAAAACTCCCTTACCTTCTTTTAACCCTAATGTGGAGAATGGTTTTCATGTTTTCTCCACTTTCTTTCTACCATTCTTTTCCAACACTTGGAAACAACATGGTTATACAAGCCAAAAAAATAAATGGTTTTATATGCCACAAGTTCTGCTCATCATTAATCTTCTTGTAATCAAAAGTAACATTAGAACATCACAATAAAATATTGCCACCTATTCAAATTAACCATTTGCATTATGTCCATTGCTACAATTAGAAGAACGCCTCTTTAAGAGAAGTTTCAGCAAACAATGACTTTCAACCATTGTTTCTAGCTTGAAATCATCCTATATTCAGATAAATCCTTATCAATTATCTAGAAATGTGTTTTTCCTAATGGATTCACATAAAGGAAAGTCATAAATCAATAAAGATAATCCCCTTTTACCCCCTATTATTAACCTGGATGAAATCCCATTAATAGATACTCATTTCAAAATTGCAGAGACTAATTTTGAATTCGATCTATATGAACTTCACAATTGGGTTTTCCAAAAATACCAAGATCCTATTCATGAATTTTACTTTTGGGAGTCCTTATTGCCTCAGTTTTGTTTCCCGCAAACCTGTCATTTCCCAGAATTTGTTGCTTGGTGTGGAGCTTGATATCTACCTAGCCAAAGATTTGTAATAGGTTAGAACAATGAAACCCTTTTCTATGTGACTTTTGAATCAATTTTCCAAGCCCTTCCGCTGAATCCTCAATAAAATTTACATCCATTTTCTACTTATGCATTAATGGGAATTTACCAAAAACTATCATTTTCAGATAGAGTTCATATCTTTGAATCTTTCTTGCCCAAGAATTCTAAATTACCCAAGACCAACACTCCTTATCATGTCGTTATGTTCCCTGAATTGTCTGGGTAGGTCATTTCCTTAGTGTGATGTCTATTAGGATACACCAACAACCAATGGGTTGATGAAGTCATCTTGGGATTTCTGTCAACTTTCTCTTCTGGTACAATAATATTCAACTACAATAAGTTTATGTCTGAAGCAATTCATGATCAATTCTTGAAATTCAGTGCAAAAGGTTCCTTTAAATATCATTCAGTTGTAGTTTGCTTATTTCTATATCATCGACATGAAATGTTTAAGTTCCCTTTGAAAATGTTGGATGTTGAAGGTGCCCCACAGTCAATCATTCACTGGAAATCATTAGTGAGAAACACCTCTGAAGAATTCTCATTTAATGATTTTTTAATCAATTCCTATATATGGCCAATTGTTTATTAAATAGTGATGTTGTTAATAGAATTTCAACTAAAATTAAGAAAATTTTACACCTAAGTGAGAAGAATAAAGTTGGAGACTGGTACTTATCCTAGAATTTCACAGAAATTAGGTTCTATAGATGTGAACTATAACCATATAGGTTGTTTGTATTCCTCCCAATGATAATTTTTTCTCTTGAGTATATTAGGCAAATGATGAATGTAGGTGATGTTCACTTTGTTGCGAGGAAACAAAAAGCTCAATTTAAATTGAAAGCACAAGTCGACCCTTTTATAGCCAACACAAGACCTACAGAAAAAAGGTTGATGTTTTATTAAAGAAGATGAATTTCAAATTTAATTTTAGTTGGTCTTATGACCCACTAGGAACTATATCTTCAATGAGAGTTGCACATAAATCAACACCTTATGCTCATATCCCTAAACCTTAAATTGAGTAGTATGGAAATAAAGATGATTGGGATGAGAATACTTTGAAGGAGATTGAGGAGCTAGTATCTAGTCGAATAATATTGGAAACTCCAAGAATAATAGAGAAATAACTAAAGAGGGAAAGAGAAAATGTATCATCAACAGGTTCCGAGTTGTAGGAATCATAATTTCAAGTGGTTAGAAGGAAGAAAACTATAAATCTTAATCAATAATCTTCAAAATATCAAACTTTTGAAGAGTTTAGTACTATTGTCTTTTCAACAAAGTCCCTTTTTTATCTAAAGCGGGTAGAAGAAACCAAAACTTCTTCTTTTTCTCATTCCTCTCCTTCTTCGAGGCAGCAGCGTATATTTTCTAAATTCCTAGAAATGAAAAAGAATAATGAAGCACTTAATAATTCAACATATGAATAGATTTGGAAGCAATCTTTCTCAACATAAACAAGGTTACTTTCAACACTAGACAATGAAAAGGGATAGTTCCAATTGGCATTCCTGGAGGCAAAGGTTCTTGTACCAAGGACAACTGAGGATTACAAAACCTCCCTGTTTTCTTTTGACACCAAACAGATTCATCTTATAGACCAAATATATCTACACAAGAAAGCAAGGGAGATGATTTGCACATCCTTAACAAGTTATGGCATGACAACTTCTAAGTAGCAAGCATCACTAAATAATATTCATTCTCAATTAAAACGAGGAAAAAGGTCTTCTTTAGCTAAGGATACAAGAATCAAAGGACTTGAAGATCTAGTTTTGAAATTAAGATTAGATCCTAAATATGTTAAGGCAACATAAGAGATAATTAATAATAGATATGTTGATATTCAAGCATTAAGGATACAAGAATCAAAGGACTTGAAGATCTAGTTTTAAAATTAAGATTAGATCGTAAAGATGTTAAGGCAACAAAAGAGATAATTAAGAATAGAAATGTTGATATTCAAGCATTAAGGAAAAAACTAAAGTTTCTCGCCTCTGAACATCCACAAGCACAAGAAGTTGGCCAATTAGAAAAGGAAAAAGAAAATACACTTAGAATGATTGTTGAACAGAATATGGAAATTCATAAGATGGAAATAGAAATGGAGAAGTTGATTAAGGAAAGAGAGCATCAACTTAGTATTACAAATGGTAGACCCACAATGACAACTTCTATAGAAGGTACCTCTACAATAGGGACATCTATATAAGAATTAATCACAGTAGAAACACAGTCTACTGATCAAATTCAATAGAGAAATTTTCAAAGGTCATGGGAGATTTATCTTTTAAAGATGAAGAAATTGAGAAACTTAAGATGCAACTCGAAAAGATTCAATAAAGAAAAATCAAGATTGATAATGCATATTTGGCTAAGATTCAAAATATTTTAAGTTAACTAAGCAATTATAAACTTATGAGAATGAATCATTGATTGCACAAACTATATCTGAGACCAAAGAAAACATCTAGATTGATATCAATGCATCAGTAACTGAGTTATGACCTTCTTTTGAAATTATTTTTTAACAAGAATATTTATTGCAGAGATAAAAAGCAGCAGTAGCAGAAATAAAATAATATCTCAACCACAAACTGGGAGATGCCACAAGGATAATGAAAGTCCTAAAATCCAAAACAAAGGATTAACCTGAAGAATTTTGGATTGAAGATAGAGTTGAAGAAGTCTTGGAAGTAAGAAAAGTTTTAACCAAGAGAATTTTGATTTTACAAGTTGAGAATAAGTGTCAAAACTTAGAAGCTCAGATAAAAAAAAATCACAAAAAATTCAACGCTCTACATCAAAAAGGACTCTCGGGTTTGCAAGGTATAGGTAGAAAATTGATTCCACTTGAAGATTATCAACACAACCTACATGAGATAGAAGTAGAAAAGGATAAGTTTTCCAAAATGAGAGGAATTTTAACTGGAAAATATTTCATCGAAGGTTTAAGTTATGATTTATTTTTTCAACTGAAGCATTTGTTTCTAACTTGGTCTACATTTGAAAAATATACTGACGTTGATGAGTCATACCGAAAGCTGGTAAATTTCTCTATCCTTGATGATAAGAGATGGGATAGATTTTGTGAGCTCATCGAATAGAATAGAATGCTAAATTTTAGTAATCATTAGCCAAAGAAGTAGGATCAGATAGAAGATAAACAGGAGTAGACAATAGATTAACAATAGGAGTGAAGAGAAAATCAGATTTCTGACAATAATCATCAAACAACAACTCTCAAAATTTGTGCAGAGTGTTCAAATCAGTTTAGATTTTCTGTTTTCTAGTACTATTTTTGTAATAACCACATCATTTTGAATGATATTATATTTTTAAGAAATTTCTATTCAAGTCTCGATATTTTGAGTCGAACTCTATAAGTATTTTGTAATTCAAAGGAGAAAGGGTTGAACCCTTGTGATGAACCAGTAACATACTTGTAATTTTCTAAGCTATTTCTAAAGATAATAAAAGGATTCTGGATTCATTTTGAGTAGCTTCTGTATCTCTGTAATTTCTTATGGTTATTCAATTATGTGTCCATTTTTTATTTTCTTTGCACATGTTCAAGGAAACATAGAAGTTTGGGTAGCATTATATTGAATGGAAATCTATATGAAATCCCATGCAAAGTTATAATTATTAAAAGATATTAATTAATTGAAACTGTTTGTCTTAGTTAATTCCTCTAAATCTTTTAATTATTTCATTTTGTCATCTCTCGAACATGTATTGTTTGGCTGTATAAAACTTGTATATGCATCTACTATATATAAAAAATTAGATATTCAATATGAAAGTTTAAGGAATTATATATCTTCTTAAATTTTTCTTTCCAAATCATTTTAAAGATTAATTCTGTTAAGAATGAAGAATCAATCATTCTGTTTTCTTAGAAATACTTAGAATTTACACATGTTTTAAAGTTTAAAGCATTGGCCATCCATTTAAAATCTAAACCTTACTTTAGATGCTTTGGGACAGTGCCTCATCTTAGAACTATTACAAAGGACAACACGTGAAATATGTTACCTGCAAGTATTCTCTCTGAACCTGCCTAATCCAACCTTTCCTCTTCTTACTCTCTTTCCTTCTCCTCTTGGTTCTTTTTTCCTCTCTGAGACTAACTCCAAAACTGAACTAGAAAAAAGCTGCAAATTGATGCTCTGATGTCTTTTTATCATTCATGCCTCTAATTTTTTGATTTTCCATTATTTTCCTTTATTTTTCTCCTAACATTCAACCCGTGACCTTTCACCTCCCTTTTCTCCTAATTTCCTTTATTTTGATAGATAAAGTGCCAAAAATGCATTTTTCCCTTTTTAATACCTTTGTCATTTCCTTTGCCAATTTCCTCTTAGCCATAAACACAACAAGTGATGCCCACTAGGATATTTTCCCAACATTCAGTTTGGAATACATGTCCCATGACCTTGGTCTTATTTTTTCCTTTATTAACTTTATTACATGAACTTTTAACTCGGGCTTGTTATAGATCCCTCCCCCACAGGGGAACACTGTCGTCGATGTTCTATGACACCTGCAACCAACAAATCCACTAAAATAAAAAAAAAACATATTGCCTATGGAGCTTTATAACTTGGCTCAATGTAATATTTACGATGACCACTGCGGAAAACATGACAATCGTACTGTGTACTGGAGATTTATAACACAAATCAGTATGGTATTTACAATAACAACCACATATACACATTCACATTTTCTTTAACTAGGAAATAAAAGGATATGACACCTTTATCATCAACAAGGGAATCCAAAGGCTTGCATCTCCACCCTCAAAAGTAGTACCTATTAGGGTCCTATAACTTTTATAGGATTTCTTGATTATAGATGATCATTATTATATTTGAGATGTTGTAAATACTATTTCCTCCTACAAATTATTTCCAAAGAGACACCAAGTACCAAGATTTAAGGAGATTTTGCATGTAAATGTTTCAATTAGATCAGACTACGGGTATTTTCATCAAAAAAAGCTTAGAAGCAGCTTTCCAATAGTATATTATTGATTCAAATCCAATTCCGAGATCGAAGGAAAGAGCAAGTTGAAGTCTGCACCAAATCATAAGTGAGAAATAATCTATTTTAAATAAATTCAAAAATGAATGAATACTCAAAACTATAAAAATACATGCAAAATTTGTTTATTCCAAAGTGAAAAAGTCAAAGAAGTCAAATGGCCCACCCTACACTCATGCATTACTTCCCCCATCATTAAAAGCATATAGATATGTGCATATTATAAATCGACAGTTATGAATAGGTTTTAGATCCCCATCCCCTCCGACATTTAACCAGGGGGGTCGAGAAACTGCTTTCCTTCATAGCTATCAACCTCATGTAATTTCAGACTCCCTGGTCCGGAAAGTGGTTTCCACTTTTACCCTCATGTAATTTTGGAACACCTGGTCTGAAAAGTGGTTTCCACTTTTATTGTACTTCGCAGTTGTGAACCTCATGTAGTTTTGGACCCCCCTCCCCGTAAACCTCTTAGTGCCCTCCCCCCAGAATCCATTCACTTTTTTGGTTTGAATTTTTAAAAAATGGCGGGAATGAAATTTCATGTGATTACGAAACCAATGTTTTGTGGATGGGAGGTTGAATGAAAGATATCGGGTGAGACCAAATCTTAGAGGAAATTTAGGGATGAAAGGCTAAGTGGGTAAGTAAATTAATTGTATAGGAAAATAAAATACATGTGTGCACGAAAATAAATACATGAGAGAAAATAAGAGGGATATTTTGCAATAGTATGTTCATGAGAGAAAATAAGAGGGATATTTTGCAATAGTATGTTCATGAGAGAAAATAAGAGGGATATTTTGCAATAGTATGTTCATGAAAGTAATGTACAGGTGAGGAAAAATAGAGCCCTTCATGTAAACGAGTTTTACACATAAGAGGACAAGTAAAAATGAGTTTTTAGAGAGAAGAAAGATATTTTTGTTTTTACAGGGATAAAAGTCAAAACATAAATGTTTTACCATCCATGGAGTTACAAAAACAACGCATGGTTTTGGAAATCCATCCAAAGATTTATAGGAGTAAAAGGAAATTTATAGGGAAAGTTTAAAGGAGAAAAATGACATCGTTTTTTAAAACAACCCATGGATTTTTGAAACAATATTTATATATCATTCTAATAAATACTTTGAATTATGAATTTCATTTAAATATTAGGAGATATTAATTTAAATATATTATTTAAATCCAAATATTTTGTGACAAAACAAAGTTTTTAAAAAATGATGGATAAGAAAAGGCACATTACAACAACAATATAAGTAGGGACAAGGGAAAACAGTGGATATTCAACCCAACATTTCAGAAAATAATGCAGTAGAAAGAGGGACAACAATGCATATTCAACCCAAAATTTCAGAACATGATGCAGTAGAAAGAGGGACAACACAAACATCTACCAGCAAGACAAACAACATTACTCATTCAAAGGTCCAGTCACCAACAGAAGGCCTAGAAACAACATATTTCAAGTAGTTAGTAAACCAATTCCATATTTGAATTCATATTACTTGTAGGCAGTTCAAAGTTTCTAGAAGGAAAATTAAATATATTATCTTATCTTTAGTTTATTATGCAGGATTTCTCCATAAATAGCCACAGTCAACAACAGTTCAATTTAAAGGCTTAACATAAGATCAGAAATAGTATAGAATTCCTATTACTTAGTTGTATTTGGGAAATATCTATAGGTTTTTGGTAGATATTGTTTGTAATAATTTTTATTTAGATTTTCCTGAGATTAGTGAATATTTTGTAAATCAATTCCTTTTTTGCGATTTGATATTATTTTAGCAGGAGATCTCAAGATATTTTCTAATTATCAGTATATATACTTCAATGTTTGAAGTATTAAGTGTTGATTTCCAGATGTAATTTCCTTCCGCATATTGTAATTTTCCAAGCACTGTAGCATCAATAATACAAGGACCTTTCACACGATTCATGTGTTGTACTAAATGGTGATGTGTCTGTTTAAAAAATGTTTTTCCTTTCTCTGTTATTCTTAATTTCTAAACTATTCAACAGAAACTGTGATAAATAGGATTTGTTACTTAGAGCACCCTAATTTTGTTGTTGATAATTTTAATGTTTTCCACTAAATTCAAATCAAGGAATTCTTAATTTCTCCTTGATTTCTATTGAACCTTACACTTTTTCTATTCCACAATTTCATTTAATTTATGAAAATATCCAAATAGTACAACCTAGCTTTCCCTATGAGAACTCCTCTAAAAAATTATGCAAAACTTCAATTTAGTTTATAGACTCCATAGCCCAATGGAATTATAACACTCAAATCAACCAAACCTTTCAAACAAAACAAACAAGTAAAATCATAGCTAGCCTAAAACTTACGCTAAAGCCAAGCTAAATTAAGTAAAGAGATCCCTCTGTGAAGCTGGAAGGGATAGATCCCAGAGTCCAATGTGGTTTTGATGTTGTCCTATGTGTTTAATCCCTCAACCTCAAAAATACAAAATGACAACAGTACCAAGATTCACCTCCTTCCCAGGAAATCCAAAATACACCACCAAGGTTAAGCTACATCTAATGTCGAACGCTACAATCCTTGTGCTACCTGTTTCCTCAGTAAACAATTACCGACTCATTATTCCAGGGTACACTCCCAATGTTCAACTGATTCCATATGGTAATGATAATGACCAAAAAAACCATTCCCCGACCTTGCCTTCTCTGCTACACAGTACCTTGGGCCATTAGATCACCCCCTTCCGTGCAATCACTCACCTTCTAAGTTCCCTAACCTCCCCTATCTAGGGCGATCCATCCATTAGCAAGGCTTCCTTACATCGGAAGGTCCAAAAATCAAGGCATATCCCTGCCTCAAAACCATCATACCAGTCATAGCATGCTCATGGAAATCAATTGACACTATTGGGTACTAGTGTCCCATAACGGCCTTGCTCCTAAATTCTTTACCAACATAATGATGCTTGTTCCAATTCCTTTCTCCATTGTTGCTAGTCATTGCAATCAGTTCCAACCACCCAACCTGGAATTTCCATTCTTTCCTGTACCAAGCGCATAATTTCCATTAGTCTAATAAAAGGAATTAAAACTAATTCAAATCATACCTCATTGGTGTTCCATCAATAAGGTACATTTGCAATTCCATTTACTTCCTATCACAATAAGTCAAACTAGTTGTTTGATCAAATCATCATATATAAACACATCACATCTGGTTGGGTAAAAATCAAAAATCATATATCACATGTAACCATCATAAATTAGAGTCATAGATCACATGCATTATTAAAAACTAAAATATAATATTGGTACTTATCTTTTAATGATTCTTTGCTTCTGCCTTTGGTCTTTGTCCTTTATGTACACACACTGAATCGGTTGACAAACTTGACAAGCACCCACTGCCTTCTCTTTAACCAACAAGGGAATCTAGAGACTAAACCACCTCAACCTTGAATAGAAACTAGGGTATAATGAGACTAAACAACCCTGACCCTAAATAGAAACAACAAGAGAATCCAGAGACTAAACTGCCTCAGCCCTCAATATCAACAAAAAAGGTCCTAGGCAATCTGTACCTTCCTGTCCCATCGCATACAACACATACACATACATAGTGTACGACACAACACATACACCTACACGCAGTGTACAAAACAACACATACACTTACACCTGGCGTACAGTGGCACACATAAAACTACACCAGTGTACAACAAAGCACTTCGTGTACACCACCACCCATACACCTAGTGTACCACACAACACATACACCTACACCCAATGTACAATGCCATACATACACCTACACACGGTGTAGAACACAACACATACACCTACACCCAGTGTATAACAAAATACATATATGTACACACCTTACAATACCACAAATACACCTATCATAATACAACGACTACACAATACCCATAAAACCATACCAAATATACACAACGCAATATGTACAATGTGTACACAATGCCACATGCACAAAATGTACACAACTCCCAATGTACATAATACCACATGCACAACATGTACACAACACCACATGCATGACATGTACACAACACAACCTACAAATAGCACCCCATGTACAACATTTACACAACACCACATGTACAATCTTGCACATGACACCACATGTACATAGCACTACATATCCAACATGTACATAGCTCTACATATCCAAAATGTACATAACAACATATGAACACAACATCACATATACACAACGTCACAGGCACAGCATGTACAACATATACACAACAATAGTACCACACATCTAGAGACTACATTATCTTTACCAGGAAACCTTGCTTCTAGTGTCTTTCCACCATCCATGTTTATCCCAACATGCCATGGATCATAGTGTTTTCATTCCGTTGATGTATCCATGAACATTACATGTCCATAACATAAACATACGCATAGTATGAACCCATAATATCAATTCATATCCATATGATGTTGACCTCATATATCTATGAGGCTACTCTTCCCAATTGATTCCTCATAGCCAGGAACCTCTTCATGACATTCACTTGCATAAGAAATCATCAATCCACAAGAATGATCCCTCACAACCTTGTCATACAATGACATACATACATACATACATATAAACATTATCATAAAACAATCATGATCCCTAATGACCTTGTCAGACAATGACATACATACATATATATACATGTAAACATATATAGACATCAACATAATCATGATCACAAAATAATTACCAACAACGAATAACAGTTCCCAATGAAACCAAGGCATTTGACACCTCAATTCTATTTTCTTTAACTTTTTTGTCACATTTCTCATTATTGTACTACCACTATGCATTTACAGCAATGGACCCAACTAATCCAACTGACTGTCATATTCTTACCTTCGATTTCCATTTATACATGCACTAGGCTTCATTTGAGTCTCATATTCCCTGCTGAGTTTCATTCATCTCTCCCCAACCGCCAATAACCATCCTCCTACCCAACCAAATCCCAAGACCCTCAAAACATAAAAGACAAGAACAAAAAACAACAATAAGAAAACCATGAAAACCTAATACGAATACGACACCAGAAGAAAAGTGGCATGGCCATGCACCAGACATATACAAAACTGCAAATCAAGCACAAGAAAATCACAAAACACTAAAAGAACAAGACTAGAAAAAAACATCATGACTCAATCCTAATGGATTCCCAGTGCTTTCAAGGGAAAGCTCTACCCGAGACTTCTTCAAGATTTCATGGAAGCCCCTTTTTTCCATACAATCACCTGCATCATATTGCCATAAACACATAATTGTTAGTGTATAAATAAATATAATAATATATTGGATACCTTACCTTAATGTGCCAAGCGCGTTGCCTTGCAACTGAATGCATCCATACCATCTCTCAAGGGATTCCAAATCCTTGAAGAATGAATCCATAACTAGAACAAACTGTTATGTCTATCAAATACATTTTTATGAATATAACACATATCCTCATAATGTCGGAAAATATTAGAGGTAAGAAGACTTTGTGTGTTCATGCAAGAATTCATTCATTTGGAATTGTGGTTTCCAAACATAACCAAATGAATTATCACCCAATTCCTCTCATTTCTTTCTACCTTGTTGCAATCGAGTCTTACTATGTATTTTCACATCACCCAACTATTAGTTACATAAACAAATCAAATATTACCTTGTCACGCTAATACCAAGCATGTTACCTTGCAACTATTCACACATGTGAGTCACACATTCCAACGATCAATACATCATCTCTATTATTTGAAATCAACTTTTACCAAGACTAACAACCATGACATAATCAACTCATAGTCATTAGTCATAATAGTACAACTAGAACCCACTTACACTCAAATACATATAAATTATCTTCGAACATATGTATTAGTACCAATGTCTTAAAACAAGATCATTTCTTCATGTAATCTTATAGACAGATGCTCATATAATGTAATTAATCAAACATTCAAACAACAGATAGACGACATAATAAACACCAAATGCTCAAACAACAAATAGACGACATAATCAAACATTCAAACACCAAATAGACGATATAACTAAACTCATACCTCAATGCATCATAGAGGAGGCTATCACATCTACACAAGTCAGTCTAGATAAGCACGATACATGATAATATCAAGAAGTAACTACCATATAAGCGTCTTCATGACAATAATCCTCATGCATATTACCATAATAACAATAACATGATTGCAGTGCATATAACAACAAGTTTCTACCTTTCATGACTCTCTAATGCATGTGCATATGACCAAAATGATCAACTAACATCTATCATGCATGTAATCACAAAAAAAATAGAATAATAATCATTTTTAGAAACATAATGTATATAAGAACCATTAACCAATATACTTACATGCCCAACATATAAACTTGTATGACGATATGCTCTTATCTCGAGATCTAGTGTTGCAACTGTGCTCTGATGATCTGCATCTCCTAGTCTATCTTGGAAAAAATTTCAGCCTCATCACATATCAATAGCATCATAATGACATATAATACATCCAACAACCTTAACCATAACAATGCATGCATAAAAACATGCTTCTAGCCCATCTAGTCTAAGTGTTGAACCATGCTTTGATACCACTGTGTAACATGACTCCTCTCACACTTACCCATTTTCATCAGCTTCCCTAGGGTAAACATGAGCTTAGGATCACTATGATAAGACTCAACCTCCTATATGACCTTAACAAAATGGATTCGATAACTTAAGACCTTACTTACTTCCCTTAGGTGCTACAGGACCTCCAAGAGCAACCCAACCCCTCCAGGTGTCTAGCCCCTGAGATAACTATCTTTTTAACTAACCTAAAGCCTCAGTCGCTCCCTTGAAAAGGAATGTAAGAGACTATATCCCTCCAGTCACACTGACAAGCATGCCTCCATTCAGGGCCACAACTCAGGCCTCTGCCCGAGAACTCAGTGAAACTTCCAGAAATGATAAATAACATAGAAATAAATATTATAAACTAAAACTTGAACTAAGAGTTTACCTGACCCCTACTAAATGGGACTATCATTACATCAAACACGTGATGAACATGAAACCTATAGGTCATGAACTCATATATGAACATAAGGATCTAAAAATATATCTCACGTTAAAAAAGAGGGAAAAATTCCTTCTCATAATAGTTTTCATATCAGGAATTTTGTCATGCATTAATTAACCAACCATTCATTAATGGAAATGTAATAAGAGTCATACTCAATTCTATTAATTAACCATGCTTATAAACATCATATAACAAGATAAATAACAACGATAGAACAACCAACAAAGCCACATAATAACAAGTACATTTACTCATTAAAAGAAAGAGGAAATCATGAATGTGGGATATCATGGGATAAACCAATCGATAAAAGACTAAGCGAATCCAAAGGTTAAACCAAATCCACCCTTACCATACCCTGATCTCACCTAAACCAGTCCCAAGATCACAAAACCAAACCGAGCTTGAATGCCTTAGAACTCCTTCACCATCCCTTGAGGAATTTTCCTATCTCCACCCACCTATTGATGTCTTCTCGTAGAAAAGCATCTCCACCCTCAATGGTACAAGGGTGACTACCCACACCTATCCACAGTATGCATAAATTGCATAAACAATTGTCCCGGGTATTTAACTCTACAATGGAGTCAAATCTTTAAACCATAAATGGTCCAGGCCCTCTTATACAGTTCCTTTGTATTGGAACCAATCACCCCACCTTTATCTCCTAT
>APFE031748716.1:113945-133646 GCA_000404065.3 Pinus taeda
CAAAGGGAAATGTATGCAAACATACCCTTTTTCCGTCTTCCATACAACCTGGTCACATTTTCGGAGGCTATACCTCAATCGCAATTAGTTATCATCTTATTCAACAATCATACATAAATGCCTCATCGCTTTCCGATATGTGATTTCCCTTTAAGATCAGGAAATACGCTATTGGCGCTTAATCCTTCAAACTTCCCTTTACAAAGGAAAACTCTACCTTTACACATATAGTGGACTTCAAAATATATAGATGCATGACTATAACCGTCGTCAGGTCCGCCTTCGTCGCATTTCACATACCTCCGCACTCCGATAACCCTGACACCCCATCACCGATATATTGCCAACACCGATATGGCAACTCCACCAATCGCTCCTTTGCACTTCCAACCGCCGATTGTGATTTAAATTATGACCATTGATCTGGCCACGATCCAATGGTCTACGATTAATCGTTGCTCACTCATCGCAAATCTCCAAGGCTTGTTCCGATAACTTAAAAAGGACTCCTGCCGATGCGATTAAATCTCAGCCGCTGATCTATGAGATCTAACGGCTACTGAGCATCAATTTAAACTTCCTTGTTTGTTCCTTTTACTTGGAATTTTAAGCTATTTTCTTCCATTTCTCCATGTTTCTTCAAAAGGATTCTTTCTTCCCCTGCGCTACTCAACTTCTCTGAGCTTTACTCCCTCACTCAGCTACCTCTCCAGAGCCTCACTCTGCTTCCTTAATTGGATTCAAAGACCCCTTTTATGATTCTTTTGAATTGTTTTACACCTTTGTGTATCCTTTAGAACTCAGCTTGCAATCCTCTCCACAAAACCTACGAGTTCACAATTTATATACAATTCAATCATTCATATGTGTTCACACACTTGCATAGTTCCAAGATGAATCTCTATATATTAACATGAACAATTGATTACAATTGAGACTCTCAGTCTCTTGCACAAGCCTGATTCTCAACACTTGTGGCCTCTTCCTTCTGCCTGTAGGCTTACATATATTTATATGGAAACCTTGGATTGGATTACTATGAAGGACCTAATCCCATCCTTTAACAAAATCCCTAAAGCTCGTTACATTCATACATATGTGGCAGACTTTATCCACTCGATCGTTTTCTCTGTTTTAAAATAGAAAAGTCCCCTTATCAGCTCAATGGTCCACTTTACTCTAATTAATTCCTAAAATCTCTCTCTTGCTCCTATAGAGTTGGTTTTGACTTCTACCACTCATGTTCTCATTTATTTATTTTGAGAGCATTTGAATATTCTCCTATTATCTAATTAAATCACACTTAAAGGCCTAAATATTGCATTAACTTGATACTTAGGAAAACTATTTCCTAAGATTCATGACCCCGTATGTCTACTATTTACAATGATTTTCCTTGGGCTGAATTCTCATGCATCACCCAACCCTTGGGATTTTCTTGAGACCACCTCAGCTGAATCCAAAACCTTATGGAAATCTAACACTCTATCAGGAAATAATCCCATCAGACCATAACTATTCGGAAATGGAAAGGCAAGGATAAAACCAGTGCCAAAACCTGAAAAAATCCATGTTATCGATAGAAAATAATCCAAATGCACACATGCATATTACATGGATGCAGAAACCAACTAGCAAAATCATACATGCAATCTGTTAACTACAGGTATACCTATTAAAGCTTCCTGATCCAACCTTTCATGGCTTGATCCTTTCTTTCATTTGCGTTCCTTGTCCTTCCTTTGCTTTCGTTGTTTCCTTCTCCTCTTGGTTCTATTTTCCTCTCTGAGACTAAATCCAAAACTGAACCAATAAAAGGCTACAAACTGATGCTCCAATGTATTTTTACCATTTGTGCGTTTAAATTCTTCATTCCATTATTTTCCTTCATTTTCTTCCTCACATGAAACCGACAACATTTCACCTCCCTTTTCTCTTATTTACCTTTATTTTCATAAATAAAGTGCCAAAAATTTGTTTTTCCTTTGCCAATTTCCCCTTAGCCATAAACACAACAAGTGATGCCCACTAGGATATTTTTCCCAACATTTATCTTGGAATACGTGTCCCATGACGTTGGTCTTATTTTTGCCTTTATTAACTTAATTACAAGGACTTTTAACTTGGGGTTGTTAGACTATTCAAGTTTCATAACATGTCATTAACCTAAACCCTTAGAGTGGGTAGTTTTTTTCAACTACGTAGTTGGAGGTTTCCATCTATTCTTATTTCAAAACAATGTAATGAATATTAGACTTTCCATACCTAGTGTATCAATAGCCTAAGCACCTTAATTGTGCAAGTCATGTTTACATGATTCTTGGCACCAAGAAATGTATGGATGAAGTCGAGTAAAGAAGAGCCCAGGGGAACCTCATGCTTGTACATCCCAATACTCCTCCAATTAGTAGAAATAACAAATCATTTGATGATATGATATCTCATTCATGGTAGTTTGGTTTCACGCATGCTATGTCTAAGACACTATCCAATAGAAGGCCCTATCTACATGCACTCATCCCACCTAGCAACTTGGCCATTGACATTAATTAGTCAAATACTCATGGTAGTGATTGGGTAGAGGAGTTAGTACATGACAATCCTCACAACCTTATGAATTAGCCATTCCCACACCTATAGACCTCACAAGGTGGGTGATGTAAAGTTCCATGTCTAGTATCATGCTTTTTCAAGCTCTCAAACCTTGGCATAATACCCCATGCATTGTTTACCAAGGCCACAATGTTTCCTAGACAATGAAAGAAATCCAATGTTTCAAATATTTGAATTGGTTTTTTGATGATAAAAATTGATTTAGCACCATAAGTAATACCCGAGGAACCCAAAATCCTAAAACTTGATAGCTCTAACCCATATTTCCAAAAATTCCTGTTAGATTTTCTCGAAATTCCACCAGAATTTCCATTGTTTTTTGAACAAAATTGTGGCCTCGTTAGAAATAACACTAATACCCCATATGGGAAATTAATACTAAGTTATATTATTTTATTTGTGGTTATTATAAATTATATATATGGGAAATTAATACTAAGTTATATTATTTTATTTGTGATTATTATAAATTATATCATTTCATGTGTGTTTGAGAAATTTTTTAATAATATAGTTTGAATTTGTATTAATATGATATTACATCAATCTCATCTCCTACTAGTTCTATTCTACAGATAAAATTATTTGAAATATCAACCAAGAACCTCACAAAAAATACCTTAACAATGCAAAATACAATTTATTACCAACTACCTTACACTAAAACATTATAAATTATAAATATTTATATTATATAGTTTTATGTTGACACTCCAAATAAGAATAGTTATTTTTTAAACTTACAAGTTGGAAGTTTTTCGTTTACTAAGAAAGCAGAATATATTTTCAATACTTCAAAATGTAGTGAGGGTATGTTTATAGTAACTTAGAATGTAGTCACGTCCAAGATATTTCTAACGAGGTAATATCAGTTGTCAATAACCCCTTGTGTCTCTACATTGAAGCCTCGCCACCCAACGATTAACCTGAGTTGTCATATTTAATTAAACTAAATTTAAAAATTCTGGTTGATTTTATATTATTTTTTAATTAGAAAGTTTTAAGATATGGTCTTCCTATTTATTTTGCCTCATCTATTTCTAAATAAGGTTTTCATCTATTTCTAAATAAGGTTTTTAGGTTAATAATTAATTATGAAGAATAATTAGTTGTATGGTTGAGATTTAATTTTCATTGAACATTCTTCATTGTATATAGGAATAGACCGTTGAGATTTATCTATGGTCATAATCTTCTACATTTTTTACTTTTTTCTTTTCAATTAAATTGGCCCCTTATTCTCTTGTCAAGGCATGTGCACTTCTTCACCACTTTTATTACCCCATTCCCTTTTCCTTAACCACATTTTACTTCTTCACCAACACCTATCACACCGCCTTTCCTCTTCCTTAACAACTTTTTTCCTTCCACAAAAGATTTGTTTCTTCACCACCTATCATGATAGCATTTATTTTAGATCTTGTTGCATTATCTCTTTCATAGCCATTTCAATTTCACTTTATCATTTTGTTTCTTCTATCTTCATCCTCTACGATGCTCTCTCCATTGCTATTATATTTCTGCTAAACAAGTACATACACATACTCCCTTATCAAATTATGCACCAACCTAACCATCTTCATGCTTCCCTCAATCAATTGGTGGCCACTCCATTTCCTCAATTATGTCCCCATTTCTACTCACCTCAACCTATTTTTATCCTATATTTTTAAGACTCTCATCCATTTTTACTACTCCCATCCCAAGGGAAAATTTTCTCATAATAAACTAGTTGATCTTTTTATTTATAGTCGTATTTTTATAATAAAAAATATAAGTATATCTACAAAGTATTGGTTCTCATACATCATTTTTTACCATGTTACTTCCAACCACTTTCGACCATGGTGGTTGTTGTGTTTAAAGGGCTTACATCTCTCCAAAAGTTAATAATTTACATCGTTCTATTAGTAAACCGGTTAAGAAAATCAACGAAGAACTCACTCAATTAGCTCCATCACTTTTTTTCATCATTTCACTAGCACTTCTTCGAGGAGCATATTTCACAGCCAGATTTACTTAACTTCTACCATTATTTCACAAATCACAATTTGTGAAATAATTTGGAACGTATCATCATTAACAAATAAATTCAACTCTAAAATAAATGTTAAAATCTGATCTGAAGGAGGCAGCAAAGATCACAGTGCTAATCCTATAATCCTATCATGCATTGCACTGGGAGAATCTATGTTCCTCACTCTTCTCTCTCCTTTTGGAAAAGCTAGAGTTATTCAAGTATAGTGTCTTTATAGCATAAAATATTTCCGCAAGCTGAAGCAGTACATGGTATATAGTAGTTGGAGGGATTTTGATGGTTCTCTCAGGACATTCTCCATTTGGAATCCACATGTAATCAATGGATTTCCTCATACTTATATAATTTTATTGACGTATTAAAAGTTTCTATAGTTCTTGCCATACTCTTGTGGTTAATATTAATAATATAGCCTTAAATTTTTCTATAGTTCTTGCAACGTTTCTATACCGACTATTTTACTCAAATTGTAAAATGATACTCTTCGTAAATATGAGCTTTTACGATGTCAATAAGACACCCACCCATCGTGCTTTAACATTTGAACAACTACTAAAACAAATTCTGCCCCATAGGGATGATATGAGTAATTTCTCTTACTTTTAAGAACATCCAAATCTACGTGGTTAATATGGACAGAGAGATGTGATCATTCCATTAAATAGTTACGCAGTTGTTGCTGCTGTTTACCTTCTACGTATAACGTTATGTTTGAGAATAATATTCAATACCATACAACATTTATCAATAATATAAAAATACATTTTATATATTTTTAATTTAAATAGTTTTTAGATATTTCTTTTAAATTAAGTATCTTTAGCGATTTAATTTTCATATTCAAAGGATTTTGTTTCCCGGTTTGGAATTATAGAAATATTTAAAATAAATTAGAGAAATAAAAATGAAAGTATTATTATTTATAATTATTTAATGGTAACTTTTAGTGTTATATTAGGGAGTTTTACGTGGAAAAAAAAATATCATTAAAAGTTGTCCATGCATAACCAATATAATATTATAATATGATATGGGGCAATAATTGTCGAACCAAGATATGACGTTGTGTATACAATTTCTCATATATAATGAATATTGTATGGTATAGTGATGCAGTAAACATGGGACATATACAGTTTATGT
This sequence comes from Pinus taeda, assembly GCA_000404065.3. Lineage (NCBI taxonomy): Eukaryota > Viridiplantae > Streptophyta > Pinopsida > Pinales > Pinaceae > Pinus > Pinus taeda. Next base: position 119,740 of record APFE031748716.1, read on the forward strand.
TAGTTAAATTGTCTCTTTTCAGGTTTAGAGTTATATTTACATAGATTATTTTTCTCTTAAGTGATTAGTTAATGGTAGAACATTCTTTTCCTCAAGTTTGAGCAATTCAAATCACCCACCTCAAATTACAAGTTGAACCACATAGACTCCATATCTATGTCACCTTCATTTAGATTTCACATATTTCTCCGCTTTGCAGTTTGTGGATAAATTTTTCCAGTGAAACAAAATTAAATTTTGTTCTACATGAGCAAATGTACTCAAAAGGTGGGTGGTTTTTGGCACTAATATGAAATCCTCACTACTTCCCATCACTGTTCTAACATTATTTGGAGTTAATATTGCATTATGGGTACCTTAAATAAGCAGAACTAGAGGCAAAAACGCATTGTTGGGTACTTGCGTCTTCTCTCTGATCTTGAATTTGGAAAAAGAAAAATGTAAAACCAGTAACACTTCCCCAACAATGATCTCCATTTTGTATATATTTTTTCCATGAAATATATTTGTATTGCCAGTTCCTCCTTCTGTCGTGATGAAGCCAATGTCCTGTATGCGCTTGCCTAGGTTTCTAACTATCCCCTTCCTTACACTTCCAACAATTATCTATTAAAAAAATATTGTATTTCGGCAAGCATGTTGGTAATCTTATTTAGATACATATTATATGTTAGTAAGAAAAGGAAAAGCACAGTTTGTTTTGGAGTGGGAAAATATACATATTTGCAGGAAAAATGATTGACATGAATTTAGCAACCTTGCAAAATGCAAGAGGACACACAACAGTGAAACTTGATGCTACACAAACTTTTCATCATACAATTAAACCAACCACTACACCAAATTGATCCACTTAAGAAGAAAAACCATGATGTGTTGTTACTACCGAAGGGAAAAGTATTATATTGCATCAACCTAGGGACTTTCACCCAAAGAGTGATGCCAGGTTAGCAAAGATTTAAATCCATATCGTTCCTCGTGAGGAAAAACAATGTGCAAGAGAGAATGCATGTTTAGTGTACCAAAGAAAACACTAATGAGATAACTCTCAGCAGTTACAAAGATATTGTTACTTTTAACGTGGGAAAAAATGTCAAATCATATACAAGCACATCTGCTTTTCAAAATGTCCCACAAAGAGAAGGAAAGTTAATTGCCAAATTGAAACTACAACTCAAGTAATGTCCAGGAAATTAATTATACACAATTTTGTTCTTTTCAGAAAAATATATTAATAATATACCACCAAATCACATTTTTTTTCCACAATGCTCTCTAAATTACTTAGGTCAACCCCAAATTTATAGATGCTTAAAATAATTAAGATACAATCACGGTTAAATTTTATCTCTTTGTACTTATAAATAAAGTTTTACATGATTAATATAGATTTTTTTTAGTATTTGATCCGCTGCTCATGAACTTTACTTGAACTAAAACTAAAATTATGTATAAAAAGAATCCACTCCTACTCATTTGAAATTCAAGGCAAATAGAAGTCATGCAAATATTGTCAATAATTTAATCATGGATAATGACTTCATGGTACTGTTGGAGTATTATTAATAATAATAAATTATTTGTAGTAGAAGAATGTTTAGAGCCATTCCAATTGTTTAATAAAACACAATAAATAATTTACAAGTGCACTAATGATGGTTTCTTCTTTGTTGGATCATTCAAGTTATTAAGAGGTATTCACTCATTCTACACATACTTAGTGAATAAATTAGTTGGTAGGAGGGTTTTAGCTAAACATTAAGTTTTCTTGAAGATGACATAAGGACTCTTAGTCACTTGTTAGTTAGGCTACCATGCATCAAATTTCTATCTTAACATTGAATGATTCCTTCAAGTCAACATAATGAATATTGGCCACTTGTTAGTTATGCTACCGTGCATCAACTTTCTATCTTCAATTACTAGATGTCAATGTTGGACATGGAGGTAGCATTAACAAGTTGACTCTATAGTCCAAGATAACACATGAACATTTTCTTTCTATTTAGGTATTGTTTTCATGCATTTTAAACTACCTTTGGCTTGTGGTGTTTATTGATATGATGTTAATGGAATACCCCTATAATGGGTAGGGTCCATCATCTTCTTTTTTATGAAGAAAAATTTAATTGCATAGGATAAATCACCTTTGGTTTGTGGTGGTTATTGATATGATGTTAATGGGATATCGCTATAATTCATGGAGATTTATGGTTGATTACCTCTAGTATCATATTTCATGAATGACATCATTTTTGTTTTTATGATGAAAATTTTAACTTCATATAATAGAAAATAAAATGTACTTTAGCTTTGTAATATATAATATATTGGATTGTTTATCAATTTTATGAAATAATTGAAAATAAAGACTAATATGGCAATCTAAAGTTGATAGGAATTTTAATTTTAGAATTCACTTTCAATCCATAACTAAAAAGAACATCACAATAAAAATAATAAAACATGTGTTGATAATACAAATAACTTAATAAAAATTTAATTATTTTTTATAAATAATAATAATAATAAATTTTAGATATACACCAAATATTTATTTAAAGATCAATTTTTAATTTTGATATTAAACATATTTAATCATAATTTAACGATTTTTCATATGGATCAAATCTCTCCCTATGCAAACCTCACATTTAAAAACATAAATTTAATTTATCAAATATCTAGGCAATTGCTAGCTTTATATAATACGATTGGATAACTTTGTATGGTGAATGACGTCAGGTACCCTCAAGATGACTTAGACCACATCTGGACGTCAGTCGTATATCCAAATTCGCTAGATCTACAATATATAAGTTCACAAGATACCGTTTCAGCAAACAATACATCCCCACGACGCAAATCATTATTGTTGTTGTATTCTGCTGACATCCAGAAGTTAAATGTGTCAGAACCGAGATCTTTTTTTGTTAGAAAAAAATTACGAGGCCAAATGAGCTGAGAAATCGGTTGTGGCAAAGTCAATTAGCTCAGTAATAGGTTGTGGTTGTGGTGAGGATATCACAATTACGTAGAAGCTTAATAAAATACAAAACTTATTTACGAAAACACAGCAAAACAAAAAAGTTGCGGTAAATTTATACATGAAAGAATAATAGTAACAAGTCACATTTTATATTATATGTTAAAACATAAAGAAATACATTCATGTGATAAATGAAGGTTGCAGTTTTAAATGAAAAACACAATTACTGGGCTTGCAGAGTAAACTTTTGTAAAACTCTGTAAAATTGGTTTTCAAGTGCCCACCAATATTTCCTCCATGATTTCTCCTCACTACCTCTTGCTGGACAAACAAAAGGACTTTTAAATCCATATTTATCTCCATACAAATTTGAGATTAATACATGATAGAGAAAATAGTTAATACACAACATGGGCAATTTTACATAGTAATTGCTTTTCTGAACTTGCAGGTGTTGTGGAGTATGGGCAACATTCATGGAGTGAATGCTTTTGCATACTTATTTACTAAACTTCATTAAATGCCTTAACTTTTGTGATGTGTTGTGGAATGGTCTGCACTGTAGTTCTGCTCTTATGAATTGTGGGCAACAATCGTGGAGTGAATGTTTTCCCATACTTATTTACTAAACTTCATTAAATGCTTTAACTTTTGTGATGTGTTGTGGAATGGTCCATTGTACTTCTGCTCTGACTTTAAGCCTTTTTCTTGCAAACAAAATCACAACCGTGCAGTAGTTGACTGGGCAAGCATGGTGTTTGTTAGAGTGTTTAAGGCAGTGGTTGGGATTATTATTTCCAACACTCCCCCTTAATTACAACTTCCGCCATTCACAATTCTCAAATGATCTCTGAGATAAAAAAAAACTTTCACGTGCCAATGGTTTTGTGAAAATATCAGCGAATTGTTTCTATGACATGTGGTGCTGCAACACAATTTCATCATTGTTAATCAGCTCTCTAATAAAATAATATTTAGGATCGCTTGGCCCTGTTGTGAAAAATAGAGTTATTTGATAATGCATATGTTGATATGTTGTCACAGAAAATAATTGTCGTTCCATCTCGGTCGTGGTGAAGATCCTTCAACATCTGTGTCATCCAAACTCCCTGACACATTGTTGTTGTTGTAACGACATATTCAGCTTCTGTTGTTGACAGTGACTATTCGCTGCCTCTTGGAGGCCCATGAAATGGCTCTAGAACCCAAATGAAAAAACATATCCTTACGTGCTCTTTTTGTTATTGACACTTGCTGCCCAATCACTGTTAGCATAAACAACCAACTTTAAATCACTTGTTGTGGTGTATAAAATGCCATACTATTTTGCCCCATTGACATACCTTATAATCCTTTTCACTGCTTGCCAATGTGTCTCATTGGGTGTCTCCATGAACCTCAACAAAAAGCTCATTGCATACATTATATTCGGCCTAGGGGGGGTCAAATACATCAAGTTGCCTATCATACTTTTATATAATGTCGGATTGACATTGCTACTGCAATATTCTTTTCTTAACTCCAACCCCATGATAGTTGGAGTTGGTGCAAGCTTGCTGTTTTTCATTTTAAACCTCTCCAAAATGTCCGCTACATGATTTGCTTAGAAAAAATAATGTCATTTTCTGTTTGTTTCACTTTTATGCCCAAAAGATATCTTAACAACCCTAAGTGAGTCATTTCAAATTCATTCTTCGTGACTTGTTTGAAATCAGTGATGACGAAATAATCACTGCCTGTAAAAATTAAACCATCTACACATAAGACGAAAATAAGAATCTTACCATCGCTCTCTTTGATGTAGAGAGTGGGTTCACCATCACATTTGTCAAAACCATTGTCCAACAAGTAAGCATTTATCTTGTTATACCATGCATGCGGTGCTTGCTTCAGCCCATAAAGAGCTTTCCTCAACTAATACACTTTGTCTTCTTGGCCTTCTACTTCATAACCAAGAAGTTGCACAACATACACTTCCTCTTTCAGCACTCCATTCAAGAAAGTTGATTTTATGGCCATTTGATACACTTTCCATTTATGTTGCGTGACAATTGCCACAACTGTATGCACTGTCTCCATCCTCGCTACTGACGCAAATGTCTCCGAATAATCTCTTCCATGTTGTTTCTTATATCCTTTGAAAACTAGCGTTGCTTTGTTCCTTTCAATATTTCCTTCAACATTACTCTTGGTATTATAGACCCACTTCACTCCAATGACATGTTTTCTTTGCGAAAGGTTCACTAACTCCCATCTGTCATTCTTTTCTATTGCTTCTATTTCTTCCTCCATTGCCACAACCCACTTTCTTCTTTGATTGTATCTTCAAAATGGATTGGATCATTTACATGAAAAAATAATGCAAATAAGGAATTCAGACCAGCACTGCTATCAACCTCATCTTGCTCATAAATTTCATTTAGATTTTTAAATTTTGGTCTTCTTGTGCTTGTTGAAGATGGGCTTGACATGTCACTTGGTATTGCGCTTTGTGGCATGCTTAGAGAAGCACTTGCTTGATTGTGTAACACTGTCCTATTATTTGTTGATAATGTTTCTTATTGCCTTCTTTGTTGCACTTGAATAGGAGTAAGGGAGTCACTATTGAGGAATTATTTGTCATGGTTAATTCCTCTTTGTCCTCATGTGGTATACATGCTTTCACATTCACTGTCTTCTTTAAACTTCCATCCCATGCTTCCTCTTCTATGAACTTCACATTTCTACTGATTATGACCTTCTTGGTTGATGGATTGTAGAGCTTCTATGCCTTGGATTCATCACTGTATCCAAAAAATATGCATTTCTTCCCCTTATTGTCCAACTTCTTCCTCAACTCATCTGAGACATGTGCATATGCAACACATCTAAATACTCTCATGTGAGTAACACTATGCTTTCATCCACTCCATGCCTCTTCAGGAACCATGTTCTAGATGCTTTTGGTTGGACATCTATTCAAGATATATGTTGCACATGCGACAGCTTCAGCCCAATAATCATTTGGCAAATTCTTTGCCTTCAACATACTCCTTGTCATTTCCATAATGGTCCTATTCTTTCTTTCTGCCACACCATTTTGCTAAGGTGTATATCTTGATGTAAATTTCTTGTGAATTCCATGCTCCTTGCAATATCGAAGAAAGTCATTTGAGATGTATTTTCCACCTCTGTCAGTCATGAGGACATTGATGTACTGTCCACTTTGCTTCTAAACAAGAGCTTTGTACTATCGAAAGTGCTCAAACACTTCACTTTTCTGTTTTAAGAAATAGACCATGTCTTCCTTGTGTGTTCATCTATGAAGGTCAATAAATAGTGGCTACCACCAATTGACGGTGTCTGCATTGGTCCACAAAAATCTGAGTGGACAATCTCCAAAGGTGCCTTTTCCCTTACTAGCTTTCCTGCTTTGCCCTTACTAACTTTCCTGCTGGAAATGTCCCTCTATGTTGCTTGCCCAAGATACATCCTTCACATAGGTTGTCCAGTTTTTTTATGAGTGGTAGTCACTTCACCATGCCTTTCTTATGCAGCAAATTCAAACCTCGAAAGTTGAGACGACCAAATCTCAAATGCCATAACCAGTTTTCATCTTTGACCTCTCCTTGATAGTTCACTTGTATGAAAACTGCATCTTTTCTTCCATCCTCTTGTGAGTTCATTGATAATTGTGCTTGTGCATGTTCTTCCTTTAAATATGATCTTATCTTTAGGGAAACATTCTATTGTTTGTCATTTCAACCTTTGCAATTAGTTGTCTGCTTGGAGGCCTATTCAAAATTGTGTACTCATTGTTTTTGAAGAAGACATTGTAGCCCTTTTGCATTAGTTTTCCAATGCTTATGATGTTATGCTTCAAACTAGGGACAAAGTAAACATCTGATATGTACTTCTTCTCTCCCTTATTTGTTAAGATATTAAATCTTCCTTTTCCCATGACACGAACTTCGCTATCAGTTTCTAATGTCACTTCAGATTTCACACTTTCATCTAGATTGGAGAACATTTCTATGTTCCTTGACATGTGGTTGCTACACCCTGAATCTAGATAGCATATATCACTTTGTTTTTCTTGTGCTACATTACAAGCTAAAAACATTCTTTCATGGTTCTAATTTTCTTTTGTGAAATTTATACTTGGTTTGTTACTTAGGTCATATTGATTCTTTCTACATTCATTTGCATAATGACCATACTTCTCATAGTGATGACATTGGACTTGAGATTTATCATACCTCTGACCTTGTGCTTGATTTTGACTTGGGCCTTGACTTGGATTTTGATTGTTTCCTCTTCCACTTGAGCTTAAAGGATTGTTTCTTCCACCTCTGTGTGTGCTTCTTCCTCTTCCTCTAACATATGATCTTCCTCTGTCTCGACCTTGACCAAAGGAAACTTGTGTCTTGAAGGCATGCTCCAATGAGGAGCTTGTTGCTCTATTTAATCTATGCTCATGAGAAATAAATGATGCATGAAGCTCATCCATTGAGAACTATGAAAAATCCTTTGCCTCTTCTATGGCCACAATAATGACTTCAGACCTTGCTCGCAGACTTCTCAAAACTTTCTCAACTATTCTTCTTTCCTCAAGTGTCTCACCATGAGACCTAATTTGAGTAACCAGCCCAATTACATGTGTAAAAAATGAGTCTGCATTATGAGACTCTTTCATACAAAGTGTTTCAAAATCTCTTCTCAACATTTGTAGTTTTGTTGCCTTGACTTTTATCATTCCTTGGTACGCTGTCTGGAGCGTGTCACATGCTTGCTTGGACTTCGTTGCTACTGCAACTCTTGAGAAAATACTTTCATGAATTGCTTGGAAAATATAGAACAGGGCTTTTGAATCATTTTTGTTGTTGTCCCTTAGCAAATCCTTTTCTGCTTGAGACAAGGCATTGTATGCTACTACATTTGTTGGTTCTAGAAAACCACTCTCCACCAAATCCCAAATGTCTTAGAGGAAAACAGAGCCTTCATTGTAATAGCCCAATAACCATGATTTTTTCCATTAAATTGAGGTATCTAAGGATTAGTCAAGCTTGTATTTGATGTTTCCATTTCTCAGTGTAAGAAAAAACTTTCTTCGTGTTGGTAAACATACTTCAAAAATTTTGTCTTCAAAACAAATTTTAATTGCTAGTGTTTGCTAGTAAAAACATTTGTTTTTATACTAACAATATTTAAACTGCTTCGATTCCATGTTAGAAAAAATTTAAGAAGGCAAAGGAGCTTAAGCAAAAGTCAACTGCCTCAAAAATAAGTTGTTGTGAGGATATTGCAACCACATAGGGGCTTAATAAAATACAAAACTCATTATAATAAAATACAAAACTCATTACAAAAGTCATTCAGGGCAAAATAGAGTAACAAAAAAGAGGTTGCGGTAAATCTATTTGTGAAATATTGATACCATAATGCAACAAGCCACACTTTATGTTATATGTTAAAACATAAGGAAATACATTCACATGGTAAATGGAGGTTGTAGCTCCAAGTGAAAAACACAATAAGCTTATTGCCATTTACCCACACTTTATATTATATGTTAAAACATAAGGAAATACATTCACATGGTAAATGGAGGTTGTAGCTCCAAGTGAAAAACACAATAAGCTTATTGCCATTTACCCATTACTGGGGTTGGGGGTTGCAGAGTAAACTTCTATAAAACTTAGTAAAACTCATTTTCACGGGTTTACCAATATTTCCTCCATGATTTTCTCCTCACTATCTCATAGACTTGCCCAACAAACAAACTGACTTTTACATCCATATTTATTTCAACATACAAATTTGACATTAATACATGATAGAAAAATAATTAATACCCAATATGGACGATTTTAGATAGTAATTGGGTTTCTGAACTTCCACGAGTGCGGGCAATAGTAGCCGAGTGAATGTTTGCTCATATTTATTACTTATCTTCATTAAATGCCTTTGCATTCATATTTATCTCAACATACAAATTTGACATTAATACAAAAAAAAAAAAATTAATACCGAACATGGGCGATTTTACATAGTAATTGGTTTTCTGAACTTCCACTATTGTGTGCAATAGTCGCACAGTGAATGCTTGCCCATACTTATTTACTAAACTTCTTTAAATGCTTTAATTTATGTGATTTGTTGCAGAATGGTCAGCACTATACTTCAGCACTATAATTCTTCTCGCCGAGTGAATGCTTGCCCATACTTATTACTTATCTTCATTAAATGCCTTTGCATGCATATTTATCTCAACATATAAATTTGATATTAATACAAAAAAAATAATTAATACCCAACATGGGTGATTTTACATAGTAATTGGTTTTCTGAACTTCCACGATTGTGTGCGATAGTTGCCTAGTAAATGCTTGTCCATACTTATTTACTAAACTTCATTAAATACCTTAATTTATATGATTGTTGCAGAATGGTCAACTCTGTACTTCTTCTCTGACTTTAATCCTGCAAACAAAATCGCAACCATTCAATAATTCACTGGGAAAGCATAGGGAGTTGTCTATAATGCGACTTTTTGGAGATTCCCGTGACGGAATCCAGTGGAGGAAATTGAGCTTAAATCTTGATTTGCTGCAGTTAAAATGGTTTTTTAACCGCATATTTGGATTCAGCACCCTAAGAAACCCCTGGGGCAGTTTGATTGTGCAGAAACTAGCTATCAAACTTGGGATTCCAATAAATTTATGCCGGATTTTGACTGGAAAAACCCACCGGAAAAGCTTCCAAAAAGTCTCATTATAGACAACTGCAAAGCATAGTGTTTGTGAGTGTGTTTAATGCCATGGTTAGGATTATTATTTCCAACATTTTTGTTAGTATAAATGATGAAACACTGTCTGGAATTTGGTCAAAAAAATTTCCATCGTACAACTACAGTTTATATCCAATCCAACAGGAACCTTCAAATTTCATCTGGTTAAGGCTCTTGGCTCAACGCGTGCTCCTATAATCAACGCTTAGTATTAATTCATAATTGATACGCAACTGATAACATAACCCGAAGATCATAAACAACCTGACTAATCTTCCTCATGCTGAAATTATTGATGTCATAATTCAATGTATAACCATGAATTTCTTAAACTGCAGTTCAAGCTCTTGAAACCATCAAAAGCAGGCTGGATATAAAAGCAGGCTGGATATAAAAGATTGGATTTCCGATCCTTGCTATTTGATATCGTGGAAAGGAATTGGATGTGATAATAACTATTTGGCAGTAAGAATCTCGGGAATGTAAGTTTAATTTTTTATACTTCGCTACTTACTAGAAATTGTAAATCTGATGATACCTATAAAAGCTGCTTGTGAACCTATGTTGCTAGCGATTTGTCACGATAGAATCTGTCAGGACCGGTGAATGAGAATACTGTACAGATGACTGCATTAGTTAACGAGTAAGAAGATTTATGGTTTTGTCCCTTATCCCTTCTGTAACCCATCAGATTAAATCCTCTTAAGTAGTCAAAAGTTGCAGAATGCATAATAATAAGCATGATGATATGCTCGATACAGTGATGATATTGAAAATGGCCTTGATCCATTCGTTTTGAAATTAATAGGTCACTTGACAATAATAATTTGATCGGACCGTTCCCTGATTTCTCCAATTAATAGGTCACTTGAAAATAATAATTTGATCGGACCGTTCCCTGATTTCTCCAATTTAACCATGTTGAAGTGTTCGTAAGTTTCTCCTAAACACATCTTTTTTCTCCCTGCTGGCATTTCTCCAATTAATAGGTCACTTGAAAATAATAATTTGATCGGACCGTTCCCTGATTTCTCCAATTTAACCATGTTGAAGTGTTCGTAAGTTTCTCCTAAACACATCTTTTTTCTCCCTGCTGGCATTTTACTGGCAAGCCTGTGCATTTTCACAAAACCAAGATTCATCATCATCATTTTCAAGAAGAGAAATCCAACTGATTTACTTAGTTTATTTTGCAGACATCTGCAAAATAACAACCTAAGTGGCAGTATCTCAGATTCCTTATTTCAATTCAAATACCTCAAGGAAGAGTTGTAAATATCCATATCTCATTTTTCAATTATTGTTGTTACTTTTGGTTTCAACGTTAAAGGAATTAATTATAAAAATCTAAATGGTTTTTGTAAGTGTAACAGGTTTATAGAGAACAATAATTTCAGTGGCGTTAAACTTGTGCTCAATTTAAAAAAAAAAAAACCAATGTTTGTTATAATAAAAAATAACCAAAAAAGAACAAATGAATCTAGATTTTTAAAGGTATGGAGGCTAATTGTAATGCCCCAGGTTAAATGTAACTATTTAATTTTACTATGGTAAATGATGAACTGGATTGACAACATTATCGTTTGAATTTAAATAATATTAGTTTTTTCTTTTAAAGAGGATTTTTTTAAAGAAATGTTTTTTTTATAAAGAAACTACTCACTTCTCAAGGGGGAAGTTACAGGCAAGACAGTGGCCATGATTACCAACCCTAACTTTGTTTTTCCCCTTACTAGAAAGGTTTCCAAGGGGGCAAAAATGAGGCTTTGTGCTGTTGGGACAGACAAAGAGAGAGAGAAAACAGAAAAGAGAGAAAAAGGGAAGGCTCTGTGCTGTTGGGACAGACAGAGGAAGGAAACAAGCAACTGAAATTGGCTAAGTCTGGTGATGACCAAATACCCTAGCACTAAGTGTGGACATCTTGTTGTGGACGGTGGTCCTGCAAGAAAGCAAGGGGGGAGATTCTGGTCCTGAAGGACGAATCTCATGGATGGGTGGCAGATTGAAAGCAGGTGAACAGAGATGCGTAGAGGTAATCTCAGCTTTAAAGTATTTAACAAGCAACAGTGACCGAGGTAAGGATTGAACTGTTCTCTGTTTCTTTAGTTCAAAAAAGGAAACTCTAAAGCTTTGAGTAGGCATGCTGTATTAGATGATTGTAATGTTGTAGTTATTTACTTAGAAATAGGGTAACGGGGTTCTACTCACAGTACCAATTAGATAATAGTAGGAGAACTCTATTGTAGGTTCGATGGTAAAATTTGAATTGCTGACTGTAAAAAGGGTGTATAATGTATACGGTACTTATGCTCAGAACCCCAGGCAGGGTTCCATTTCCCGAACCCTTGGTGAAGGGTAGTATTTCCGGAACCTCAGGCATAGGGTACTACTTTTGGGATTATTCCACGAATTAACTGTGGCCGAGAATGATGCCAAAAACACCTTCACAAGGAAAGATTGCTATCGGAATTGACCCACTATCCGATAAAACCATAGATAGGGTGGCTACGCCATCTCTGTTAGTTTATAACATACAAACCACTTCAGGGAAACAAACTGGGTATAAAGGTGTCCAAGTGCAAATTAAAGAAAAACAATAGCAGCAATTAGTTACCTTACTTTAGGGGTCTGAGATAGATACATGACGACTCAGAGTATTTATACCTCAGTGGCCCATAACCCTCGTTTGAGACTTACTATCACATGTATTCACTGAGTAATCAGCACAGTTCATACACAAAAAGAAATATAATTGAGCGATTGTAATTCTAAATCTCCAGGTGAGAGTGATTAAGCCATTAATTTGTGGCTGAATAAATAACAGAGAAACTTAGTAGGAATTAAAGAAGAGAAAACGCCAAATTGGTAATTATGGAAACCCTACTACCATGCATGGAATTGTAATTCAGAAAAATAAGGCATCATAGAAAAATTGTATTATATAATTAAACATAAGAAAGAATAATTATATTCCATAGATGCATCGACCTAGGAAGGGTAGTTTCGTTATTCAATATAATCGAGCAAACCAATCAAGAACTAAGTACTATATTATGACATTCCGAACAGTCTAGGAAATCACGGTATTACAGCCAAAACCACTGGCACAAGTCTAATAACTTGATAATCTCATACATGTATTTCTCAAATAACAAAACTGACTCGTCGAGAAAATAAGGGTTGACTCTCGGCATGTGTTACTAGGCCAATTTTTCCTCGAACTGAAGTTCTCTTTAAAATCAAAGGAAAACTCTACATTTAACTCAAAAATATACAGTAGTTACATTTACAGTAAAATAGGGGAAGCCAATAGAAAGCTCGACCCCAGTGTTTTTCTTGAAACCCAGTAGGGACCCAAATAACCAAAATCATAAAAGAAACTGAGCTAGCCAGAGGCGTGAATTCAGAGGGAAGCCAGGACGAAGCTGGTCCTTTGTACAAGACAAATGACCTGAGAACCCAAGCATAATATGCGTAAATTAAACACAATTCCAGTTTATAAACCCTCATGTATCTATTTCTAAGAGATGAGAGGGAAACAATGGATGTAAATACATTGGCCTTAGGCCTTATACCTGGAACGCCGGAGCTCGTATCCATCTTTGTGGCACTGGGTTCCCAAGCAAAGCCAACTCCGAAGGTGGAGGTGTGAGAACCCTGCACACAGGAAATGGTTTTCGGCTAGCGACTGAGTTATAAATGCTTGTTATACAAGGCAAGTAAAAACAGATATTCTCTAGTATTTGTAACAGTGGCAATGTTGCTGTATGAGGAAAGTGTGAATGGTTACCTATACCCGCGTTCGAGTGCATAGTTCAGGTGGTGGCAGCATGAACACTACCTAGTAGTAAACTGAAAACCAAGAGCCGAATGCATAGACCCAGAATGGAGGACGACATTTGTAAAGTTTTGTAGATGTTCTATGCTAAGAGAAATTTCACTTTTCTCACAGCAATCATACAAGTAGTTAAGCAAAATGCAGATAGAACATATAAGCAGATCTTACAGAAGACAAATCAGAAACAGGAAAAACGTGTGTGTTCGTTTCGGCGGTCAACAGGATGCTTCAACCAGCAAAGTCTCCTTTGGTCAGCCAACCCAGCATGTGTCACAACAACCCCCCAACCAGTAGATGAGTCAACCCAAGTC
>APFE031748716.1:138799-158804 GCA_000404065.3 Pinus taeda
TCTCAGAAAGAGGAATCCAACAAAAATATTAGCCTCTTAATCTGAGCATCAGAACATGGAGTTTGGACCTAGTTGTCAGAATTTAACAACATTCAAGCGGCAGCCTGGGCAATCAGTGGAAAAATGAGCTTCTGCAAAGGGACCATGCAATGTGAATAGCCCTGCACCATCTATTACCGTTGGATCATCGAGCTGCCCTCCAAACCATTGATCGTGTAAGTATCCCGAGGTGATAGATGTGTTGAGCAGTGCTGCACCTGCCACATACAGTGGCAGTGCAGACATTAATGGAACATACCAAATCAACCGTAGTGGGGTGGTGGAGTTGATGGCCCCGGACTCATGACTCATCCTTCCCCACCCAATTGACGGCGTGTATCAAACCTTTCCATAGCCAAAGTAAATATTAAGGATTGCCATATTTGTTGGGAGATGGATCCTTGTACACGTAGACAAAAGAAATTAAATTATTTGAAGTTGCACACGTTTGATATAACACGCCAAGCGAAGTATTGGTATGTGAATATGTGTCATTGGAGGGAATTATAGTGACGGAGTACATAGGTTTCCATGTTGGTAATTTTAATACAAAAAAAAATAAATTAGTTCGGGGTTATGGCAAGTGGTATCAGAGCCACGTTTTCAAAACTGTGGCCTCTCGGCAGTAACTGACTGACGTAAATTCAATATATATATGTATATATTCTCTGCATTTCTAATATACTCAATTAGATTAAAAAAAAAATTTGTGTCGTGCTAAACATGTTCTCTGCTCAGATTGTTAGGCCAAGACCAGGACAAAACAATAGTCATCCAACATGAGAAGGGCAAGCAGTGGACCACACAGATTTGTAGCCCGACAGGGACTTGCAACAAACCTAGGACATAACCCAGAATTATGGGTACAACTCGGAGAGGAAGCTCGCAATACAAACCAGGCTATGTTGGAGACCGTGTGGGAATTAAAAAATGAAATGGCCTTGTTACGTGAAGATAATGCATGACTGAAAATGGAACAAGAGAGAATTATAAAAAGCCTATCAGACAAATAGAACCAGCCACCAGCGAATCCCAGCGTGGAACAGCGAAGAATGTGTGAGGAACAGAACTACCATACAGAACCTTAAGGGTCAGAAGAGAGGGAGGAACGATTTGACAATGCATCTGAATAGCAGACCTCAAAAAGGCAACAGATAGAGTTGCAAGGAGAGTTTCGCAAGATTAAACCACCACATTTTGACAGAGAACAGGAGGAAGTAGCTGAGGCATGGTTGATTAATATGAATAAATATTTCTAGCTATATGAATACGACCATAATCTTAAGGCATGGTTGGCCATTTACCAACTGCAGGGAAAAGCCACCCTTTGGTGGGAAGAAGTTAAGATCGTAAAGGGAGTAAGTGAACAGACCATAACCTGGGAGAAATTTCAAAGGTACTTCAAAGGAAGATACCTAATTGAGTGTTTTTACGATGAAAAGGCAAAGGAATTCCATGACTTGCAGTTGGGACAACAGACCATAGAGGAATTTATCACCCGTTTTACTTCATTGCTTTGTTATGTGCCTTATATTAGAGAGGAAGAAGCTAAGGTGCAAATATTTGTCAGCAGTTTACCCCTGTATATGCGAGAAAGGATTGAGTTTGACAATCCCAAGAAAATGGACAAAGCCATACATAAAGCCAGGATTTGTTACCAGCAGAGTAAACAGAAAGGGGAAGTTCCAGGTAAAAGATGGAATGAGAAAAGAGGTAATAAGTCAGCTGGGAACAGTAGAGGAATTCGCAATAGTGGAAGCAAGGGAATTATCAAGGGGTAGAACAACAGATCTATACAAAAAAACTCATTCAAAATGAAGCCAACCAATGAGTCCAGAGTCGGCGAACAGCCTGCCAAATTGGACAGCGAAGGGACAGCAAGACCCCCAGTACAGTGTTGGGGTTGTGGAGGGTCTCACTACATCAAAAACTGTCTGTAACGAAAAGGAAACGAACAGCTATCCCAAATTCATGAAGCATTGACAGTCGGCGATGGAGGATGTAGCATACCGAGGATTAATGTAGACCTGGACGACCATCAGGCGGAATACCAGCCGACTATGGTGGAATTCGAAGGTAAAATCTCAGACCTTACTGTAGCAGTTTTAATTGATCTTGGAGCCACATTAATTATATTAGTCCTAAGGTTGTAGAGCATTGTAAACTACAACCTGTTAAATTCAAGATTCCATGGCTAGTACAGCTGGCGATAGGAGCCAAGAGGTGAGTACTTGCAAAAATCAATAATGGTTCTCTACAGATAGCAGGACAGCTAGTAATGGCAGATTTAGATGTGCTCCCCCTTGGTTCATATGACGTTCTGGTCGGTATGGACTAGTTAGAAAAGCACTGGTCATTGGTTGACTGCAAAACAAAGATTATTTATTATAAGGATGAACTTGGATCTAGGGAGGAGATGCAAGGAATTAAGCGGCTAGTGCAGGTTCGGCCCATAATAGCATCCCAGTTAGCAAAATGCATTAGGAAGGGGTGTCAGATTTACGTCATCCAAGTAGGTTATGCTGACACGAAGGATAAAATAGCCACGTTGGATAACATCCCTATAATACAAGAGTTTGCGGATGTGTTTCTAGAAGAGATTCTCAAACTGCCGCCTAAGAGGGATATAGACTTTACCATCGAATTGATATCGGGGGCAGCACCGGTATCTCGAGCACCCTATAGAATGAGTGTACCTGAGTTGACATAGTTAAAAATGCAGCTACAGGAACTGTTAAACAAAAAATATATCTGCCCCAGTGTGTCTCCGTGGGGGAGCTCTAGTGTTGTTCGTTAAGAAAAAGGACGAGACCCTTCGCATGTGTATAGATTATCGTCAGCTGAACAAACTGACAGTAAAAAAAAGGTATCCTATGCCTCAGATTGATGAGCTTTTCGATCAAGTGAAGGGTGCAACAGTATTTTCCAAGATTGATTTGTGATCAGGTTATCACCAGATCAAGATTAAGGAGGAAGACATAGCTAAAATAGCTTTTAGAACAAGGTATGGGCATTACGAGTTTGTGGTGCTACCCTTTGGGTTAACTAAAGCCCCTGGAACTTTCATGTGCTTAATGAACATCGTATTTCATTGATACTTGGACAGATTTGTGCTGATATTTATCGATGATATACTGATATACTCCCGTACCATGGAAGAGCACAAGGAGCACCTTAGATTGGTGCTACAAATCCTCCGAGAACACCAGTTATATGCTAAGTTCAGCAAGTGTGATTTCTTCAAGGAAGAAATACAGTATCTTGGCCATATAATCACAAAAGAAGGAATTGTAGTGGACCTTGAAAAGATAAGGACCATAATGGAATGGCCCGTACGGAAAGATGTAGCATACATCACGTCCTTTATGGGGTTAGTTGGTTATTACAGACGCTTTGTAGAAAGGTTCTCAAGGGTAGCGTATCCTATCACCTCTCTACAGAAAAAGGGAAGAACATTCAAATGGACCCCGGAATTTCAAAGAAGTTTTGAATAGCTTAAGCATCTGCTCACCACTGCACCCATTTTGATCATAGCCGATCCTAATAAGGATTATGTGGTGTGCACTGACGCAAGCAAGGAGGGCGTGGGAGGTGTGTTGATGCAAGAAGGGAAAGTAATAGCTTATGAGTCAAGGAAACTAAAAGAGCATGAGCAGAAATATTTTGCCTATGATTTAGAGCTGGTAGCCGCATTACACGCCTTGAAGATGTGGCGATATTAGCTCATGGGGAGGAAATTTTCATTACTGACAGACCACCACAGTCTGACCAATTATTTTAGCTAGCCGACTTTAAATGCAAGACAAGCACAATGGGTAGATTTCCTAAGTGGTTTTCACTTCGATATCAAATACCTGAAGGGGAGAGAAAATTGGGTGGTTGATGCCTTAAGTCGGAAGGTAAAATGTTTGTACGAAATTTCCTTCAGCGAATGGAAAAGTCCCTTCGAGGAAATGATAAAAAAGACTGCAAAAAAAGATGCTGAATACCAGCAAATAAAACAACAAGTACAATAGTTTACCAGCGAGAAGAATCATCAAGGATATGAGGTAGATAATGCTGGAATGTTGTATTATAAAAAGAGGCTACATGTACCTAGTCAAAACAGTCTTAAAAATCTGATTTTGGACGAATTTCACATCAGTCACTATGCTGGACAACCAATATATCATAAAATGATCACTGCGCTTCGAAATGAGTACTATTGCCCAGGTATGAAGAAGAATGTAGCCGAGTATTTAGCGCGGTGTTTGGAGTGCCAACAAATTAAAGCGGAGCATCAACATCCAGCGGGGTTATTGCAACCACTACCCATTCTGGAATGGAAGTGGGAAACCATTTCCATGGATTTCATAACAGGGCTGCCTAAGATAAAGAAGAACAACGACTCTATTATCGTGGTGGTAGAAAAGTTGAGTAAAGAAGCACATTTTATACTTGTGCAATCCACCTAAAGAGTTGTACAGATTGCCCATATCTTCATGCAGAATGTGTTTAAACTACATAGACTTCCGAAGACGATAATTTCAGACTGTGATGTGAAATTCACGTCGGCCTTTTAGAAGACATTATTCGCAGAATTTGGGACACGACTGAACTTCAGTACAATGTACCACCCCCAGGCCGACGGACAAATAGAGCGAGCGAACCAGGTGGTAGAAGACATGTTAAGAGCATATGTAATGCAACAACTGACGCAGTGGGAGGAGTATTTGCACTTAGTTGAATTTTCATACAACAACGGGTATCATACCTCATTAAAATGAGTCCTTTTGGGGTCTTATACGATGGAAATGCCACACACCCTCAATTTGGGGTGGACCTGAAGATAAATTAAGGTTAGGGCCAACAATTCTTAAGGAAATGGAGGATATGGTGAAAAGGGTATGCTCTAATTTAAAAGCTGCCCAGGATAGGCAAAAGAGCTTTGTTGACTGGAAGAGGAGGTTCAAAGAATACCAAGTCAGTGCCCATGTTTATGTGAGGATCCAAGCCAGAAAGATTACTTTGCAATGGAGCGAGTGAGCCAAATTGGCACCCCGATATTGTGGACCATTCCAAGTCTTGCCGAGAATTGGGTCGGTAGCTTACGAGCTCGCCCTGCCAAGTCACATCCGGGTCCACAATGTCTTCCATGTCTCTATGTTGAAAAAATACGTTTATGATCCTAAACATGTGATTTGATGGTAGGATATACAGGTAAGGATTATTCCAGTGGATTAGTCTAAAAGTTTCCTTTAAAAGAAACTGATTTAGAATATTGCATGAGCAGGTGGAACCGGAAGGAGAAGTCTTGGTTGAGCCGCTGAGCATCCTCGACCGAAGAGAACTACAGCTGCGGAAGCGAGCTATTACCCAAGTTAAAGTGCAATGGCAGCACTTTGGGCCTGATGAGGCCACCTGGGAAAATGAGGAGCTCATGAAGAAAGCTTATCCGTAGCTGTCCCTGGTCAACGAACATCGGGACGATGTCCAATTTCAGGAGGGGGAAATGTAATGCCCCAGGTTAAATGTAACTATTTAATTTTACTGTGGTAAATGATGAACTGGATTGACAGCATTATCGTTTGAATTTAAATAATATTATTTCTCTTCTTTTAAAGAGGATTTTTGTTTAAAGAAAAGGTTTTTTTATAAAGAAACTGACCACTTCTCAAGGGGGGAAGTTAGAGATAAGACAGTTGCCATAATTCCCAACCCTAACTATTTTTTTTCCTTTGATTGGAAAGGTTTCCAAGGGGGAAAAAAGGAGCCTCTGTGCTATTGGGACACAGAGAGAGAGAGAGAGAGAGAGAGAAAATAGAAGAGGGAGAAAAAGGGAAGGCTCTGTGTTGTCGGGACAGATAGAGGAAAGAAACAAGCAACTGAGATTGGCTAAATCTGGTGATGACCAGATAGCCTAGCACTAAGTGCGGACATCTTCTTGTGGATGGTGGTCCTGCAAGAAAGCAAGGGGGGAGATTATGGTCCCGGAGGATGAATCTCATGGACGGGTGGTAGATTGAAAGCAGGTGAACGGAGATGCATAGAGGTAATCTCAGCTTTAAAGTATTTAATAAGCAACAATGACTGAGGTAAGGACTAAACTATTCTCTGTTTCTTTTGTTCAAAAAAAGAAACTCTAAAGCTTTGAGTAGGCATGTTGTATTAGATGATTGTAATGTTGTAGTTATTTATTTAGAAATAGGGTAACGGGGTTTTGCTCACAGTGCCGATTAGATAATAGTTGGAGAACTCTATTGTAGGTTCGATGGTAAAAGTTGAATTGTTGACTGTAAAAATGGTGTATAATGTATACGGTACTTATGCTCAGAACCCCAGGGCAGGGTTCCATTTCCCAAACCCTTGGTGAAGGGTAGTATTTCCGGAACCTCAGGCATAGGGTACTACTTCTGGGATTATTCCACAAATTAACTGTGGCCGAGAATGATGCCAAAAAGACCTTCACAAGGAAAGATTGTTGTCAGAATTGACCCACTATCTGATAAAATCATAGATAGGGTGGCTACGCCATCACTGTTAGTTTATAACATACAAACCACTTCAGGGAAACAAACTGGGTATACAGGTGGCCAAGCGCAAATTAAAGAAAAACAATAGCAGCAATCAGTTACCTTACTTTAGGGGTCTGAGACAGATACATGACAACTCAGAGTATTTATACCTCAGTGACCCATAACCCTCGTTTGAGACTTACTGTCACATGTATTCAATGGGTAATTAGCACAGTTCATAAACAAAAAGAAATATAATTGAGCGACTATAATTCTAAATCTCAAGGTGAGACGAGCCAATAGCTCTCAGGTGAGAGTGATTAAGCCATTCATTTGTTGCTGAATAAACAACAGAGAAACTCGGTAGGAATTAAAGAACATAAAACACCAAATTGGTAATTATGGAAACCCTACTACCATGCATGGAATTGTAATTCAGAAAAATAAGGCATCATAGAAAAACTATATTATATAATTAAACATAAGAAAGAATAATTATATTCCATAGATGCATCGACCCAGGAAGGGTAGTTTCGTTATTCAATATAACCGAGCAAAACAATCAAGAACTAAGTACTATATTATGACATTCCGAACAGTCTAGGAAATCATGGTATTACAGCCAAAACCACTGGCAGAAGTTTGGTAACTTGATAATCTCATACATGTGTTGCTCAAATAACAAAACCGACTCGTCGGGAAAATAAGGGTTGACTCTCGGCATGTGTTACCAGGCCAATTTTTCCCCGAACCGAAGTGCTCTTTAAAATCAAAGGAAAACTCTACATTTAACTCAAAAATATACAATAGTTACATTTACAGTAAAATAAGGGAAGCCAACAGAACGCTCGACCCCAGTGTTTTTCTTGAAACCCAGCAGGGATCCAAATAACCAAAATCATAAAGGAAACTGAGCTAGCCAGAGGCCTGAAGCCGAAGGGAAGCCACGACGAGGCTGGTCCACTGTATAGGACAAATGATCTAAGAACCCCAAGCATAATATCCGTAAATTAAACACAATTCCAGTTTAGAAACCCTCATGTATTTGTTTTTGAGAGATGAGAGGGAAACAATGGACGTAAATAGACTGGCCTTAGGCCTCATACCTGGAACGCCAGAGCTCGAATCCATATTTGCGGCACTGGGTTCCCAAGCAAAGCCAACTCTGAAGGTGGAGGTGTGAGAACCCTGCACACAGGGAACGGTTTTCAGCTAGCGACTGAGCTATAAATGCTTGTTATACAAGGCAAGTAAAAACAGATATTCTCTAGTATTGGTAATAGTGGTAACGTTGTTGTATGAGGAAAGTGTGAATGGTTACCTGTAGGCGCGTTCGAGTGCATAGTTCAGGCGGTGGCAGCATGAACACCACCTAGTAGTAAACTGAAAACCAAAATCCGAACGCAAAGACCGAAAATGGAGGACGGCATTCAAGCTATGGCCTAGGCAATTGACGGCAAAATGAGCTTCTGCAAAGGGACCATGCAATGTGAATAACCCTGCACGTCTACCGCAGTTGGATCATCGAGCTGCCCTCCAAACCGTTGATCATGTAAGTATCCCGAGGTGATAGATGTGTTGGGCAGCGCTGCACCTGCCACATACAGTGGCAATGCAGGCATTAATGGAACATACCACATCAACCACAGTTGGGTGGTGGAGTGGACGGCCCCGGACTCATGACTCATCCTTCCCCACCCAATCGACGGCGTGTATCAACCCTTTCCGTGGCCAAAGTAAATATTGAGGATTGCCATCTTTGTTGGGAGATGGATCCTTGTACACGTAGACAAAAGAAATTAAATTATTTGAAGTTGCACACGTTTGATATAACACGCCAAGCGAAGTATTGGTATGTGAATATGTGTCATTGCAGGTAATTATAGTGACGGAGTAACTAGGTTGCCATGCTGGTAATTTTAATACAATTTTTTTTAGTTCGGGGTTATGACACCTGTCCAACTCAGTGACTTGCCGGTTGTTCGATATGGAGCAGAACCGTGAATCTAGATTTTTAAAAGTATGCACGCTGATCCAACTCAGTGACTTGCCCGTTGTTCGAAATGGGGCAGAACCATTACTATGAATAATGGGGTAGAACAGTTTTTCGGGTTACCACTTAGAGCGTTTGCACCCATGTTTTTTTCGAGGTTTTGACTATGGATATGCTACTATATTTTCGTTTTTATGGGTTGTTTTAGAGACCATTTTTTTTATTTCAGTATAGTTTTTACTATATATGATTATACATATGATTATCAGTATTAAGTATATTTATTATTTTCCTGAGTATGTTGTGGTTTCACTTTCTATTTATGGTGGATTTATAGTTTGGTTTTGAATTCTTTGTTGCATTTATTGAGTAATTTTTTATTTCCTTAATAAAGAATATTATTTTTACTGTGGTAAAAAAAAGTATACTATGCATGTTTAATGAATTGTTTATTTGGTTTAATATAATTTTATGTAAACCAATTAGAACCAGAAAAAATTAAAACTTACATTTTTCAAAAATATTTTAATATGAGATTATAACTTTATCATAAAAAAAAAATAACAATATTTTATGTTGAATAGAATAAAATAATTATGAATAAAATATTTTAATATGAATTAATATTTACATATACTTAAAAATATATTAATAACAAAATAACTATTTTAATGTATACTCAATACACATGTTATGTGTCAACTCATAGTAAATCCAGAATTAAAATAACAAAATAAGCATTTTAATGTGTACTCAATACACATGTTATGTGTCCACTCATATTAAATCCAGAGTTAAAATGGATAATACAAATTAAAATAAAAAAAAGGCGTGTGAAGTTGAGAGTTTCATTTTGATATTTTATACTGGCAAAACTACAGTAAGTAATAAAAATATCTTTGACATAATGATTAATCTCAGGCTTCGACCAACGTTCATGGAAAATCTATTATGATGCTATGTCGCAGATACTATGGGAACACTTACGTAAGTGTGCACAATGGGGAATGTATTCGTCCCCATTCAAATAAAAAATTCGTGAAGGTTATCTTGTGGATAACACTGGCAGAGTTTTGATTATCCTCGTACCATTGAGAGTGGGCATTATTGTACGTCGAAAGAACTTCATAAGAAAAGAGGGCGCGGCCATTGATGATATGCGTTCCGAAGGCAGCGAGGCCGAGAAGGAAACGATGATGGAGCAAGGTGACTGCATGTAATAAATTTGAAAATATCATACATAACTTTTGGTTTTCGAAATAGTAACTTTATCCACACATGAATGAAATTAGATATTCATCAATAATCACAGTGCCGAATCTAAAAAACTCTCGCGCCTTCAGTGTCTGAGATGATTGTTGCGACATAAAACATTAGTCAGAAGATTGGACATGGTGGATTTGGTTTCGCGTTTTATGGTTGATTGCCCAATAGGAAAGATATAGCCGTGAAAGTCTTGACTTTCTTCTCCAGTCACGTCCTCCATCAGTTCTTCAATGAGGTAATTAATTCAGGAGATTTTAATCTATATGCTAATAGGGGTGTCTCTAGATGTCGAATAGGAGATTTTCACTTCATTTTGTTCCAAAGTTTCATTTAAAACTATATAATAATAATTATACAATATTTCAAACATTTTTATAAAAAAATATAGTAAATTCATTTTTATATTTAAAAATATAATTGCCATAATTACACTTATTTTTACCCAGAATGATCTAACTAAATTTGAACTAAAGATTATTGATTTTTTTACCTATATTAGTCTATTTTTTATAGATATATTAACAATGGGTTTACCTTGAGCAGATCAATCTTCTTTCTAGAGTCAATCATAGGAACCTAGTATTATTATTCGGTTACTATAACGAGTCCAGAGAACTTATGCTAATCTATGACCACATGTTTGGACGATCTCTCAAAGACCGCCTTTATGGTACTTACGTTTATCAGAGATATATAAGCCTGTTAGGCAACTTAACCAACACAAATTTGTGTTGGTTCTTATGTTCACTGATGCCCTAGCTTTGAGTTTCATCTAGCAAGCAAAGGATGAAACAGTTATGTGCAATGTAGCAAAAACTACAACTTCCAAGGAAGCATGGAACATCTTGGAAGAAGAATTTGGTGCTAGAGGGAGTTACATGCAATAGCAATACATGTTACAATTTATTGAGTCAATCGCATATACGAGAGTAGATAAGCAAGACTTTGAGAGGACAAGAGAGAATCCCACTCAAAAGTGGATGATGGTCGTGAAGACTATAAAATTGAAACCCATTATGTAAGCATGCATATGGATGATGAAGATACAACAAAGATTGCAAAGAGAGAAGTTGAAGCCTCTCTGTGTGAAGCAGAGCGAGATCATATAAATGCTAAAGGCCTCCACTCTAATGTGGATGGTGTATATGATGGTGAATCCCATTGTGACGAAACACATGTGGATGATGAATGCAAAGGGAGATGTGAAATTGTGAATCTAGTTGCAGCTGATGAATATGGTGAAGTTGAAATTGTTAATGGGCACATGCATACTTGGATATCCAATAACAGAGTGGGTGGAAATTATGTTGATGCTAAATCTAATGAAGAACCATTAAATGGTGATGAGTGATTGCACATGATGCAACAAAAATATCTTATTGATATGTTGTTATTTGGTGAGAGAATCTGAGTTGTTTCAAGAAGGCCAAGTGGAAGACAACATCTTTGCAGCAGCAGAGGTTTTTGAAGAAGCAGAGAAGGCAGAGAAGGAAGAGGTAAAGCAAGAAGCTCTCATTGAAGAGCATAATGAAGATGTTTTTAAGTTTGATTTTGAGTGTGTAGAATATAGGAATGAAGCAACTATGATGATGAAAAAAAAAGATATGGAAGTTTCTAAAAACAAGGACGAATGCATTAAAACCATTTTTCATCAATGGAATCAAGAAGAGACAAGATTCTGGTATCAAGAAATGTGACAAAAAGAAAGAGAGGTATATGAAGTGTAGGAAGTAGAGCAAATAAGAAATTTTGAAGATGTAGTGTAGCAGAAGCAATCCATGGTTGAACAAATATTTGAAGAGGAAGTGTAGAAGACAATATTAGATTGTGTTTCAGCACAAATTCAAGAAAAGTCAAAGAAAAATTGCAACAACCACAAGTAAAGAAATATGGAGCCTACAACAAGAAAGCACAACTAAGAATGAAGCAATTTCGAGGATATAGAATCTAGAAGCAGAGAAAAAGAAAATACAAAATTGTAAAATTTTTGAGTCATTGTAAGCCTAGCTGAGGCATAGACCAGCAGACATGTTTTAGTGATAATTGATTCAATAGCCTAGTAGACATAGTTGGGTCATGTTTGAGTTATGTTTAGTCATATGATTGTAATTAATGGTGGGTGTTAGAAATTGTCAATACTCCACATGCCAGAGTTGGCTAAATTTAGTAGAGTCAGTTAACTCAGTCATGTCAAGTGAGTTCAAGTTAAGTTATATTTTGGGAAAAGTCAAATTTAGAGTGTGTGTGCATGTGAAGTTATTGTGGGCATGTAACTAGACTAAGAAGTTTAAATACCCTTCACTGGGTTCACTATAAGAATCAAGTTTGGTTGATCAATAGAAGAGTTGCAGCTCATGTGTGTTTTGTGTGTTAACTTTTGTGTTTCTCCTCTATGCCTTTCTAACATTTTTTGTATTTTCTCAATAATTGGCTTGTTTAAATGCTTTTCACAGTTATTTTCGCACTAAAATGTTGACCGACAAGAGTGATGTGTATGTTTTGGAGTGGTTTTGGTGGAAATTATAGGTGGCAGTGTCAGAATATTAACCAAACTTTATTAAATCAATCGAGCAGCTTATAGGTGTGAAACACCACCTATAAGACTGCCTATGCACAACAGGTTCTCATTCTATTCATTACATGAGGAATATATGTAGCAAACACACATTTAGGGAACTTGAACAGACTCCTAGAAAACAGGAACAGAATCCTAAACTAGGTTTCTGTTTGAACTGTTACTCTATTAAGCTAGTTCTACATTAATCTCAACACCCCCCCTTAATAGAGAAATGGATTCAGAGATATGCCTAACACGTCCCTAAACAACTCAAATTTGATTCTACCAAGAGGTTTGGTCAAAATATCAGCAACATTCTCACAGCTATTGCAATACTCAATATGGATTTCTTTTGACTGAACTTTCTCCCTGACAAAATGAAATTGTGTATCAATATGCTTTGTGTTCCTATGAAATATTTGATTATTTGCAAGTTTGATGGAGCTCTATTTGTCACATTTAATCACTGTTGCAACCTTCTATTCTTCTCTAGCATCAAGGAGAAGTCTCCTCAACCAAATTGCTTCACATGTTGCTACACACATAGCTTGATATTCATCTTCCACAGAAGACAAGGATATTATGTTCTTCTTTTCACTGCTCCATGTAATGACCCTAGATCCAACGCTGAATGCATAGTCTATTATGGATCACCGGTCATCTACATTTGCGGCCCAATTAGAGTCTGAAAAACCTGTCAATCTAACATCACATGAATTAGTGTAAATAATATCAAAATCTAAGGTTCCCTAGAGATACCTCAAAACACCTTTTGCTACAACCCAATGGCTCTCAAGAGGCTTTGACATAAATTGGCTCAATGAACTGACTACATAAGCCAAATCAGGCCTAGTTGTAGTCAAGTAGATTAGACTCCCAATTGATTGTCTATACAAAGTCGCATCTGCCTCCTTAGATCCAACATCATTCTCAAGTTTTAAATTATGTTGTAAATGTGTTACTGGAGCTTTGCACTGATCCATTCTGAACTTTTCCAGTAAGCTCCTGACATACTTACTTTGTGACAGAAAAGTTTGTCCAGAATTGCTCCAAACTTATAAAGCCAAACAGTAATGTAGCTCTCCAAGGTCTTTCATCTCAAAGACTTCTGACATCTACTCCTTGATTTCTTTAATGAGATTATCAGCATTCCCTGTAATGATTAGATCATCTACATATAAAGAAATCAAAACAATCCTTCCCTCTTTATCAAACACAGTATAAAGATTGGGGTCATTTTTTCTCCTTTTATAACCATGATGTAGGAAAAATGAATCAATTTTGTCATACCATGACCTAGGTGCCTATTTTAGTCCATACAACGCTTTCTTCAACCTGCAAACTAGATATTCTTCCCCCTGTTTGACAAACCCCTCAGGTTGCATTAAGTAGACATCTTCTTTTAAGTCCCCATTTGAAAATGCAGATTTAACATCTAGCTAGTGAATCATCCAATGGTGTTTAGTAGCTAAAGCAATTATCATTCTAATTGAGTTAAGTTTAGCTACAGGGGACAATGTTTCATCATAATCTATGCCTTCTTACTGTGAATACCCCTTTGCAACTAGCCTAGATTTATAGTTATCTATGCTCCCATCTGCTTTAAATTTAGGCTTATACAACCATTTGCATCTTATGGGTTGTTTTCCTTTAGGAAGTTTAACTAAATCCTAAGTTTTGTCTTAGAGAATTGGTTCATATTCCTCTTCCATAGCAAACCTCCATTTACTATATTGACTAACTTATTTATAACTAGAGTGTTTGACAACATTCATCATACTAGTTATAAAAGAATTTTCCCTATATCTTGCTGGAAACTGAGCTTTCCTACGTGATCTCCTGAGTGGTGGGGTAGCTCCAAAACTTATCTAATCCTAATTTTTTGGACTTGGCTTAGCATCTACATCATATTGTTTCCCTTCCTGTTGTTGCTATTGTTGTTGGATCTGCTCATTGTTGTCACAAGATTCATCACTTCCTTCTTCCACCAACAAGGGAACGTGCCATTCTTGATTATCACCCTCACGACTTCCATCATTAACTTGCTCATGAAACACTACATCCCTGCTTGCAAAAACATTATGAGTAGAGGGATTAAATAGTTTGTAAGCCTTAAATTTTGTACAATACCCAACAAAGATACATTTTATGGCTTTTGAGTGAAGTTTCTTTCTATCTTCCTTTGGGATATGGGCAAAGGATTTACTGCCAAAAACTCTCAAATGCTTAACTACAGGCTTATAAGCAAATAAAGCTTCAAATGGAGTTTTTAAATCTAAGCTTCTTGTTGGACTCCTATTCTTTAGATATACTGCAATATTAATCACTTAAGCCCAAAAGCCATTAGAAATATTCGTACATTTTAAGATTCTGCGAGCACACTCCACAAGGGTTTTGTTTTTACTCTTTGCAACCTCTTTTTGTTGAGAAGTGTGGGGTACTATAAACTGCTATTGTATACCATTATCTTTGCAATATTTTAGTACACAAGCTTTCCTGTACTCTCCCCCTTGATCTGAGCAGAGAATTCTGATGCTTTTACCTATCTTCTTTTCAACCATACTTCTAAACTCCTTGAAGTATTCAAAAGTGTTGCTCTTCTTCCTGAGGAAATACACCCAAGTAAATCTAGTACAGTCATCAATAGACAAAAAAAAAATAATATACACCGCCTAACGATCTTGTCTGCATAGGCTCGCATAAATCTGCATGTACCAGCTCGAGTATATCTCTTTTCCTTCTATCAACATTCGCATGAAATTCACCTCTGTGCAACTTTCTGAGTGGACATGCATCATAATCAATATGAACAGGTTTTAAAACAAGAAAACCTTTGACCATTCCTCTTTTCTATAGTAGTAGCAGAACATTGAAGTTAATATGGCCGAACCTTTGGTGCCATAAGTCCACTGTAGTCATGGAAAATGATGTTGATGCCTAATGTGGTGCGCTTTTGACATTTAGCATGTACATTCCTCCCACACGAATACTTGATGCAATAGGCTTCATACAATCCAACAGGTCTTTAATGACAAAATATGATTTATAAAACTTTGCCTTGAGATTTTGATCAATTATACTAGAAACGGAGATCAAATTCTTTTTTATCTTGGGTACATACATCAAATTATGGATATGTATAATATTTCCATTAGGCAAAATAACAGGAATATTACCATAACCTTTGATTTGGTATCCTTTATCATTGCCAAGATAGATGTTTGCTCCATTGTTGGTTTCTTTGAAGTCTTCAAAGCACTGTTTGTTCCCTGTCATGTAGATGGATGCACTTGAGTCCACAAATCAGGTCTTTGGTTCATCATGCTTAGTGGAAAGTTCAGAGTCATATATGAATAGTCTGGTGTTCTAACTCTGTTCTTAATCAGCAAAATGACCCGCATGTTGCTTATGTCTCTTCCAGCCTTCATCAAACCTTTTCCTCATGCAATATCTCGCTATATGGATGATTCTACCACAATAAAAACATTTGGTCACAATGTCATTTCTATCGAAATACGTACCTTGAGGTGGAGCATATTTCTCTGTGGGGCTACACTGCTCTTCTATGCTACATTTGGTTTTCCTCTTAAGGGCTTCTTCTTTGCCATTAAGGCCATATCTGAACTTTAGTGTTTATGAGTTAGATGCCTTTCCTCCTCTTGCATGAGGATCCCTGTCAATTCTTCAAACACAGGGGCTTTTTCTCTTGTATTCAAGCCAGTAATGAACATATAATACTCGCCAGTCATACCATTCATGGTAATTGTGACCAAATATGTATCTGACACAACTTCATCGATGTCACCCAACCTGTTCTTGAGCTCCTTGATCTGCGAAATGAACGCTACAATAGTTTCATTCTCCTCCATCTTGATGGAGAGAATCTTGCTCTTCAATAACAACAATCGATTGGTTTTCTTGACCTCATAGAGATCCTTTGATCGTTTTTCAGATCTCTAGTGCAGTCAAGCAGTCACGGATATGGGGAATAATGCAATCTTTGACTGAAAATTTCAAGAGCATTTTTGCCTCAGTCTCTCGCTCGTCCCAAACTTGGATTTTTGCTGTTGTTCCTCTTGTAATGAGGTTTGGCTTCGCTTCATCATTATTCACAATCGTCCATGTATTGTGTCCCTCAAATAGGGTCCGCAATTTGAATTTCCAACCAAAGCAATTGGATCTGCTAACTGGTTATTCATCTTGAATGAATAAAAAAATTCAACCCCAACAATTTAAAAAAAATGAACTCGAAATCGTCAACACTACTACAAATTCCAGATCCACAATAAAAACTAAATCCATATCCAAAACAAAACGAGCCCAAATCCCCTTTAAAACAAAAAAAAAAAATGTCAGTGCCTTCCCTTTTTTTTAAATATTACTTCAATTGCTTCCTTTAAAAAAAATTAATCACCTCTCAAAATACTAAGAGCCCCTCCTTTTCCTTTCAATTAAAGAATTAAATTAAACTCCTTAATTAAAAAAAACCTCAATTAAAAAAAAAAAAACGAATCTCCTTTCCTCACACATGGCAGATCGGGCTTGTCCCTCAAATAATCGCGTTGAGAAGAGGAGCAACTTGGGCTTCAAACACGGTTGGATCGATTTGGGGCTAGATCCCATTCTCAATACCATGAGAGTAATCCTTGGCCTCCTCAATAGTCCTGATCGTATGGGTTGGATCCCACTCTAATGAAAACGCTGGATCTCGGCTAGGATATTATAGGTTGGGCATTCTTCAAGTGAAAACGCTAGCAACAACCTCCTCAACAAATCCTTCTCAATAGTCTTGAACTCACGCCTTCTTACCTGATGTGCTGCAATTTCAAATCAGAATCTAAGCACCAGACTTCCACGATGGCTATTTCCCTATGCTCCTTCGTTCCCACGTGTAAGGTCCTTGGGTGTGAATGTGATGGGCGCCGGGCGAGTCACCGTGCACGATGGGCGCGCGGGTGGACAATGGGCGCGCGGGCGGGTGCACGACGGGCGTGCGCTGAATGGACAAGTGACGAAAGAATAAACAACAATGCGATGATACTTGGAGCGTTGTGACACTTAACAAAAAATGTGTGGAAGCGATGGGAGTTTATACCTTGGCGTGAGGAGCCTTGCACGAAGGCAAGGCCGACTTACATGATGCGCATTGGGGGTGTGTAGTGGCATGGTTTGGGGGTCGGCTGGAGTGCCACCTCCCATGCTAACAAATGTACATATTACCATTGCGCAGATTCATTTGGAGACAACAACTTGCACTTGAAGCTCGCATAAGGAAGAGAGGTAGAAGTGCGCAGATTTAAGAGGTAGGGCACATACCTCATGCGCAAGCCTTGAAGGTGCACTTGGAATGTCTCTTGAAGCTAGTTGTGGGTTGGGAAAGGTGTGTCCGGGTTAGTGCGGATGTGCAGATTTTGTGTAGGACTTGGCAAAGGGATTTCGGTGGCTCGAGTGAGCACCGCCCTTCGTGCAAGAGGTGCACAAGATTGTTATAAAAGGCAGGTTTGCCTCTCTTTGTAATATTTGGTTAAGTGTGAGACTTGGTTTGGCAAGACACACTTGTATATTATAAACTGATATTCTTAATATATTATTGGGCAGAATCACATTACGGGGAGTTGCCCCTCCCCTTTATACTTGTTGCAATTGTTGATGTTCTTGTTATAATTGCTATGGATAATGAATGAGTATGGGATTCATTAGTATAAAGGATAACTGCATAATACTTGGTTGAGAATCACAAACTAAGTAGGAGAAAGTGAATTTAGGCATAGTCCATGTGCACGAGTATTCTTAAAAAGAAAGTGTTCAGTGGTGCCGCACCTTGTCGACACGGTTGAAATACCACCATAGGCTTGGGGCATGACAGTTAGTATCAGAGCTGATATCTTGGTTGATGAAGAAGTGTTAATCCCACCACACTATCGTGAGTTGGTATCAGAGCTTCGGGTTGAGCAGGGTTGCTCGTGATGAAGTGACAGTGGAAACAGGTACTTGCAGGTAAAGGAAGCTAGTTTCACATAGAAGTGGAACAAGGGCCAGTTTATGGTTGCAGGGAATTTGGTGAAGCTGGTAAAGGTTGGAACCAGGTGTCGTAAAGTTGCGTAGACGGTACTACGTGCTGGTCATACGATTTGGGCACTTGTCAGGTGGGCAAGTGGGACTGCGTGTGGGCAGGTGTACACGATTTGGGCGTTTGTGGACCGAACGAAGTACGAACCAGGGAAGACGAAGTACAAGGCATGGTAGGTTTGGAAGAATGTGAAGGGAAGCTCTTGCTTCCCTTATACAGGTTGAAGCAGATGAAAGAGGAGAATCCTCGTATTCGAGAGAAGTTGCAGTCTTGGAAAAGAATGTTGAAGACGAACTTCTTCAACTTGGTTGAACAATGGAGCAAGACAAGGTTGCATATTGTGCAAACAAGGAAGAGGAAGCCGTGATGATAGTTAAAGATGTTACAAACATGATCAAGATGGAGGATGAACTTGAGATTGATCAAGTTGGACTAGGATCGTGCAGTTTGCAAACATGTATAGATGAGAGTACTCTCATGGAGGAACCTCATGATGATGATGATGATGTAAGTACTATTGATACTTGTGTTTCATTTGAGCATTTGGTAGATAGACCGTGTGCAGGGAAGGGCAAAGTCAGTTTGTCGATGCTAGGGAGCATCTTACCATGGATGTCTATGATGAGGCCTTGTATGGAGAAGCAAGGGTTGTTGACTGTTACAGGACTTGTTGGGGTTGTTTGTGACCTTGTGGTAGAAGGTACAAAGGCCTGTGACAAGGGTGGAACTTGATGATCGTTGTGGAGGAATGGGTCATGCTTTAGCCACATGGCTAAGTGCCCGGCCTGACTCTTGGACAGATTGGAGGGCACACATTTGAGTTGCTTGGGTGGACTTCTCATGGCCGAGACCAAGAGCAAGTCTTGGTGGAACCTTTGGTGGAGTAGCTATGATGGAGAGACTCATGTGATGATGATATGGTTGGGTGATCGAGTTCACTAGACCGAAGATTGCAGCGTGGGTGAGGATGACTGATTGTTGTGATGGGTCTACTTGGTTGGACTACATGGGAAACTTATTCATGGACATCAGGTTGGAGACATGGAGCATGGCAATCTTATGTAGGGACATGATGCATGAGCACTTGTAGATGTGTCACTTATGGGCATCCAATGAGGAGTGCCAAAGCAGGTATGTCGTGCAGATGGATTTGCTAGTGTGACATGGAGACTTGTTACTTATGAGCCGATGGAGAGGTTGTGCACTCTTGTACAACAAGGCCATGGACTTGGATGGAGTTGTGAGCAGTCTATGGGGCATTATTACTACATGGAGAGCTGAGGCATCTTGCAGAGACCTTTGGGCCGAGACTTGTATGCTTGCTGAGTGTTGGTTGGGGATGGCTTATGGAGCTCATGATGACATGAGGTTGTTGTGACTTTTGGGGACTTCATATATGGTGGACTTGGAGGATCTGATGCATTGAGGAGCTAAGGTCAGGGACTTTGATGCAGGATGGGGTGCATACTTTCAAGTACATGTATGGGAAATGGCTTGAAAGAGAGACTTGATGTAGAGGATCGATATGAGGCACTTTGGAGTGATGGAGTTACGATGATGATGATGCCTTGGTGGCAACACTTGGG
>APFE031748716.1:180387-265382 GCA_000404065.3 Pinus taeda
AACATGCGCCGAAGAGATCTTAGTCCATCAGTAGATTCACCTTATTTAGATCTAGACCAGATCTTGCCCTCATAAGATTTTCAACCAAAAACTTGCTTAAGCCAAATGATCTCCTTTGCTTTATATAGTAAAGCTCTTCTTTAAATCATGGATTAATACCACGGGCCGACACCATAATAACACAAAACCATCGGCTAAAAAACCAAGTGTAAAACATAAGAAACCCCACGTGTGCTTTTCTTTGCCTTGAAATGTG
Organism: Pinus taeda; assembly: GCA_000404065.3. Lineage (NCBI taxonomy): Eukaryota > Viridiplantae > Streptophyta > Pinopsida > Pinales > Pinaceae > Pinus > Pinus taeda. The sequence continues at coordinate 180,644 of APFE031748716.1, forward strand.
TGCACTGGGGGTACACACCTCTTGAACGGGATAACTGCGGGTATGTACGCACTTTATGTAACACCGACCTGCGTGTACGCACCTTGTGTAAGGTGTACCTGCGTACCCCTTATTTTCTTCAAAATTTGATAGCTGATCATCAATCTCTGCTGCTGACTTGAAGTACTGAGATCTATCACCTGAATGGGTTGCCATCAAGGACAAAACTTAACCCCATTTATTTATAAAGGTATCTATGTAGACGTCCATGTAGGGAAAATTTTAAGGGCTAATATTCACAAGTGGGTTAATTTTCAATGTTTTTTCCAAAAAAAAAGTTGCCAATTTCCATTTTTCTAAAAATTATTTTCCCACATTTTATAGTATAAAATTAATTTACCTTAGAAATTGCCAAAATCTTATCTAGTCTAATATAAAATAATTAGAGATATAAATATTTTTACAAAAATATTGCCAAAAATTTTACAATTTACATATTAGGGACTAGTAAAATTCACGAAGGTTTCTAAACTTTAAGATAAACTTCCAACCTTAAATTTTTCCTTGCATCCATGGTACTTTAGCACCATATGTCACTCATATTATTTGATACCTAGCTTGGTACAGAAGGTATGAAAGATATTTGAGAATTATGGCACTACTTCATCCCTTTAATGTTGTAGTGTGGTCGATCTAACGTATTGACCTTTTTAGATTCCAATAGGATAATATTATTTCTTAATAGCATCCCTAAAACAATCCCAAGTGGAAAAGTAGAATTTAGGATAATATTGTTTCTTAATAGCATCGCTAAAAGAGTCCCAAGTGGAAAAATATTGCAAATTCCGCTATGTCCCTTTACTCATGCTAAGTGTAACACCCCTGATTGAATGACTCATAACTCTTATTTTCTTTTAATGACTCGAAAAGTAGAATTTAGGAAAATACAATGGTGGTAAATATTTATACTTTTAATATAAAAGTATGCACATTTTTGTAGTGGATAAAATAAAATGTATGTGTATTGTTAACACTCCTAAGAATGTGTTAAGAGTTGTTAGGTGGAACTAAACCTATTGTTAGGGAAACAATTATGTCCAGAAAGGGGAAAAACAAGAAGAGAAGAATTTTTTCCCATTCTGAATATAATTAAGAGGAAATAGAGAACAAACCAAGAAAAAATAAGAAGGAAATTGAAGCATGGTTCGAGATAAATGTCATCATAAACTGGCTTTTTTTAGGAAAATATTGTGGGAGAGAAAGGCAGTGATTTTCCAGTTACAACCAGCCAGTCAGGTTAAACATGCGATGCGAGAGGATACTATAAAGGATTCAACTTCCTTGGTGATCTTAAGGAAATGGAAGCAATAGAGCATATCACACAAACCCATATACATCAACAACAACACCCTCAGGAGACATGCCAACCAATCATGTCTCTGAGTCCCACTAATGATTTAATCATTTTAACCCCTGGTCACTCTCCTGCTATATGCATGATAGTGTCCAACAACCCAAAGTCACTCTCATAGGCGTATGTGTCAGCGACTATGGACTTTCCTCAGCAGACCTGTGCCATCGACCCCAAGATTTGAGCCACTTTTCTAGCCCAGAATCTCAGCCTCTACCCGTAATTTTCTACAACCTTCAAAATCCATCAAAGACATGATAACAATGCAGATAAATCAAAATCAACCTTAGGACTAGGCCTGAGCATCCCCAACTGGGACTGACATTATGTTAAACACTTGGAATCAATGCAACCTACAAGCTTATGATGCAAGGCAAATCATAAATGATTGAAAGAAATTATGAAACATAACTAGAAGGATCACCTCCTTCTCCATTGAACTATTATATAATCAATTAGGTCTTGCATCCATCCATTCAACAATTACAAGTAAGTACATGAAATAACCATGACATGAACCAATCATTTAACCATGCTTATAACCAGCATCAAGCCATATAAATATCAGAGATATGAAAACCATTAAATCCACATATAAACCAGTTGAAAAGTAAGAGGACTTAGATTTTATTAATCGTAGGTAAATTCAACCAGGTTGGGGATTTCCACGTAACACTTGACCGTAGACTTGGTTGAACCAAATCTCTCTTTCAGCTAGTCACCCCCATGCCATATTCCAAGCATGAATGTGAGATCTCATAGAAAAACGAATCCAAGAATAACTAAGGGAATCTAGAGGTTAAACCACCTCCACCCTCACCAAACCACAATCACAACAAAACTGGTGGTTCAATCACAACCAAACCAAACTTGGAATTCCATCCAAAATCCATCACTATCCTTGAGGGATTTTCCATCACCTTGTCTCTTAGGCTTTACCATAATCCAATCCCAAATCACTAGGCCCTAAACTAAGACCAGACTCTCAGGCTTTAGCATAATCCAAGAATAGATCACTAGGCCCTTAACTAAGACTCCTCCCTTAGGATTTATTATGTATCCCAACAAAACCAATCAAGGGATTCCAAGGCCTTTGGGAATGAACCTTGAGACCACCTTTGCCCTAGATTCTAAAATCCATCTGGAAAACTAATCCAAACTTAAACAGGAGCACAACAAATTACAAATATACTCTTAAACACAAAGATGCTAGAGAAAAACACTTCATTTCATTGATAGAAAAATATTGAACTATGCTTACAAATAGAATGGAAGTAAGATAGCTCGGGCGATGATAGCTTATCTGTGAGAAGAGATGTGGCAGATCCATGCCTATGAACTCAGTTACAATGAGGCTCAAGGGCCTTCTTATTATTGAATAATAAGAGAAAACCTAAAGAACCAAAGCCCTAACGCAAGGAGATGTAACACCAAGAGTTTATGGGCCCCATTGGGGTTAGTTGGGCAACCAACTTCCCAGGGTCGTAACTTGGTCATATAATCTTTGTTTTATGAATATGGTACATTGTTGGAAAGATATCTTTGAGGAATACAACTGCTGACACAGTTAATCAAGCAATCATTCGAGGATTGTTTCCAAAAAACTTCGTTTAGGGCCTCAAAATGGCTCCAAAAGTTTAGGACCCAAAAAACAACCAATAGTAAATTGTGCTACAATTAAAGAAACTAAAAAACTGAAAGAAAAAATGGTGAGGGTCCAAGTGGAATAGGTGGGTGGCCACCAATATCCACCTGGATCATTCCTCCTCCCTTAGGAAGCAATGGTCCCCATTGCGTTGAGTTCCTCCATGAGATGAGGAAACTTCTACTGAACTTGGTCCATGGTGAGCCATTTTCCTTGGTGAAGGAGTTGGCCTCTTTGACAAATCGATATAGTTGTATCCATTGTTGTTGAGTTTTCTTTATCTGTGTGTCCATGATCTGATTAGTTGTGGCCTGTTCCATGTAGTCCGGGTTGAGATCTGTTGGTGTGAGCTGTTATGCAACGTCAAATGTGTCCAACAATGGTGGAAAGTATGGTCGAAGTGATCTACATTGAACGCTGGGTGCAGACCAAGGAACGGTGGGATGCTGAGCTCAGAGGAATTGTCCCCAACAGCCTTGGTGATGGTGTATGGCTCATATTGGAGGAGACGAAGCTTGCAGTGGGATCCAACAAGGTGCTCCTTCTGCAAATGTAACCAATCTTTGTCGCCCAACTGGAATTTGTGTGGCACTCAATGCTGATCACGACGTTGCTTGTACTTAGCATTGGATTTGTCCAATATATCATGGACCTATTGGTGGTTGTGTTGAATGTGCTCAATGAAGCTATTAGCCGTTTCAGATTTAGACTGCATGTGAGCCGAATCTACGTGAGTGGCTTCAAATGGTATGGCCACATCAATGGGGCATAATCGCTGATATCCCAACCCTACCTGAAAGGGGCTATAGCCTGCTAAGCTGTGGAGAGCTCTATTGTAGTTGTGTTGGACATAGGGGAGGCTTTCATCCCATGTGTGTGGATGCTTCGAGTTGTACATGCACAAAATGTGTATGATCATCCTATTGACAACCTCTATTTGACCATCAGTTTGGGGATGGGAAGTTGTGGACTTAGTGAGTTTTGTATCTAACATTGACTAGAGACTTGACCAAAATGCACTTAGGAATCTGTTGTCCCCATTTGAGATAATGGACTATGGGATCTGAAAGTGTACCCACACTCGCTCAAATAAGAGCTTAGTAGTGGCCTCTGCTGCGATACTCTTATTTTAGGCCACCATAATGGCCATCTTAGAGAATCTGTCGACAACCATGAAAATGTAAACATTGTCATGATTAGTAGAAGGAAGGCCTAATGTATAATCCATTGAGACAGATTTCCAAGGGTGATTAGAATTAGGTAGAGGAGTATATAGGCCTTTCTTCTTGATGGTTGGTTTGGCAATAACATAGGTGGTGTAGGATCTGATGTACTTCCCAACATCTTGATGAAGTTTCGGCCAATAAAAATACTTCTGCAATGCCGCCATGGTTTCCTCTACTCTAAAATGTCCAGTGACCCGACTGTAGTGTGCCTCCCAAATCATCTTGGAACACTCACTTGAAGTAACACATATGTGTCCCAAGTGCCATAATAGTGCCTCTTGGAGATGAAAATTTGGAACTTTCTTCCCTTCCAGGAGTGTCTGTTATATGCTTCTGAATTCCGAATCACTCTTGTAAAGATGCAGCCACCCTATGTCTCGTGCCCACAAGGGTCGAGCATAGTGATTAGCGCCATGACCAGTGGTCAGTTGAGGCAATCAATGGCATTATTGGTGTTTCCCTTCTTATACTTAATCTTAAAATGGAACTTTTGCAGATAAGTGGACCATATCTGTTGACAATCATTCTGCAACTTCCCTTGTGTTTGTATGAATTACAAAGGCTGGTGGTCTATGTGGTTGACTGTTTCCTTCCCCATAATGTTATGCTTCCATTGATGGCATGCCTGCATAACGGAATACATTTCTTTGTTTTAAGTGGGGTACTTTTGGATTGTGTCTGAAAGTCTCTCACTATGGTAAGCCACTCGATGCCCATGTTGAGTAAGAACTACATCAAGAGCATAGTCGGAGGCATCTGTCTCAATGTCAAATGGTTTTTATAGGTCTGGTAATGTGAGCACCGATGTAGAATAGAGGCGATTCTTCAACTCGAAGAATGCCCGTTGCTGGGTTCCTGACCAAAAGAAATTAGCTTTCCCTCCACCCTTGGTGATGCGACTCGATGGTGTATGGCTGTGGATGTCTTATAGTCTTTAGGCCCATCTGCTTCATGACTTCTACTGAAATGAGGTTCTTTTGGCTCCCTCTATCGACAATAAACTGCAATGGAGAACCCTTCACCCATATCTGTGAGTGGAAGAGGTGTTCCCCCTCCTCTAGATCTACAGGCTGAATTTTCTAGATTTTTGTTATGGCCACGGTGGAATCGAGCTCCCCATCAATGATTTTCTTCCCTTTGTCAATCCCCTTATTGGGTTCTCATTTAGAGTCAGAACCTGCGTCTGATTCAGAAGCCTTCATCTTGACCACTAGTGACTACATGGCCTGACACTCACTTGTATTGTGAGTGGAGCTCTTATGGAACTCACACCATTTTCCCATATCCTTCTTCTTCTTCATGGTGTTGTTCTTTACTTGTGGATTCAGCGGGTTGTCTTGGGTAGCCATACCTTGGCTTGGTCCCTTGTTTTGTGGTTTGGGGGTGCCTTTTCCTTGCTTTGGATTCACAGATCTAGAGTCCTGCTTCTTCTATTTCAACTTCTCCTCAATCTTTATAGTGTACCCATACACCATCCTAAGTGAGGAAATGTCTAGGAACTCAATCTCATCTTGGATGTACTTGTGTAGACATCCATGGTACTTGAGCACCAAAGTTTTCTTAGTATCCTTGATACCTAGCTTCGTGCGAAGGTTATGGAAAGTATTTGTGAACTCTGACACATCTTGGTCCCTTCCCTGCTGTAGCATGGTCCACTTTATGTATTTATATTCATAGCTCACGACAGGGTAATACTATTCCTTGATGGCGTCTCGGAAGGAATTGCAAGTGGGTGTAGTTGAAAACAATGAGGGTTCACTTTCGTCCTTTTGTTCATAGTTGGTTTCCTACTAGTCCTTCATGTTTGGGGCAGCTTTGAGAAGTGCAAACGTAACCTTTTCTCGATTAGAAAAATCATGAACTAAAAAATATCCTTCCAATAGATTTAACCATTTATTTGTGGCGTATGCATCTATGATGCCTTCGAATATGGAAATATCAAAGTTAAGTTGTATCTTAAAAGGAGTGTCACCTCTAGAGTCTCTGTTGGATGAAGATGCATCGCTTGTAGGTAGTCGTCGAAGGATCTAGGAAAAATTATCCATCATTCTGTCCCTTTGTCACTCGAGGGCTTCTTTGAGCAACATTTTGAATGGATCTCTTGCCCCCTCATCTTTATTTCCCTTCACCATGGGGGTTCCTCAGGTTTTACAAGGCTGATCCTATAATGCTTTAATCAGATTGAGCCCTAACTCCTTATACCTTGACCTCATTGGGCACATGCAAAGAAAAACAAACAAAGAGCAGACTGCTTTGATACCACTAATCCAGACTTAAACCAGAATGCAACAACTTACAAATGTACTCATAAACATAGAGATGCAGCAGAAAAACACTTCATTTCATTGATATAAAAATACTGAACTATGCTTACAAACAAAATGGAAAAAAGATAGCTCGGATGATGGTAGCTTATCTCTGAGAAGAGATGTGGTGGCTACATGCCTTTGAACTTAATTACAATGAGGCTTAAGGGCCTTTTTATTATTGAACAATAAGAGAGAACCCTAAAAAACAAAAACACTAACCTGGGGAGGTGTAACACCAAGATTTTATAGGCCTTGTTGGGGTTAGTTGGGCAACCAAATTCTCGGGGTCGTAACATGGTCATATTATCTCTATTTGATGCGTATGATACCTCGTTGGAAAGATCTGTCCAAGGACTGCAACTGTCTATGTGATTATCTTATTTTTTGTTGGAGGAATTTTTCCACAAAAACATCCTTTAGGGCCTCAAAACTGCTCTGAAAGTTTAGGACTCGCAAAACTGCCAAAAATAGTAAATTGTGCTACAATTAAGGAAACAAAAAAATTGGAAGAAACAAGGGTGAGGGTCCAAGTGGAATGGGTGGTTAACCACCAATATCCACCTGGATCACAAACCAAAGCTCAAAACTGAGATAGACATACCATCATACCTGGCATCCGTAAAAAGGAAAGGCTAGGTTGAAAACCACTATCATAACCCAGCAAAACCATGCCACTGAGAGCAAGAGAACCATTTACCAACATGCAAAGCCATGCATGTCCAAACTAGCTACGAAATCACACATGCAAAATGTTACCTACAAGTATTCCTATTGAAATTGCCTGATCTCTCTCTTCTTCCTTGATCTTTACTTTCCTTTGTTTCCCTTTGCTTGCTTTTCCTTCCTTGATCCAAAGTTAGAGTGCTTCCAAGAAAACTATAAGTGACCAAGAGTGAGAGAGAGATAATAATGAGAGAGCTTCGAACATGAACTGACAAAAGGTTACCATCTGATCCTCAGAAGTTTTTTTATTAATGAGACCTCTATTTTTCTTCATTTCCAATTATTTTCCTTGAATTTCCTCATGTGAATCTTGTGACATTTTACCTTCATTTTCTCATATTTTCCTTTATTTTCATAAATAAATGTATCAAAAATGCCTTTTTTCCTTTTAATCCCTTTGCCTTAGCCTTTGCCAATTTTCCTTAGCCAAAAAACACATCTAGTGATTCCCACTAGGGTATATTTTCCCAAAATTCAACTTGGAATAAGTGTCCCTTAATCGTGGTCTTATTTTTCCTTTATTTAATTTTATTACATGAACTTTTCATGAGGGTTGTTACATTAAAGGGTTCAATATAATTAAAATTTCTTATACATAATTTATGAAGTTGTTTCTTTGACAGGAATAGAGGTGAGGGGTAACTGGTTGAGACAGAATCAATTTACGGTTGAGAGGGTTTTGACATCCCTTAATCCATTATGTGAAGAAGAACTGATACATTTTTTATTAAGTTTAAGCCAATAATGAACATATGAGACATCATAATTAGAAGGAATAATGATTAAGTATTTATGTAAAATAATGATATAGAGATTATTCAATGATGAATACTATAGCATTAGGGATAAACTATAATAGGTAAACTACACCAACAAACATGAGACTATAGCATGGATAAGATAAATGACTATAGATGTTCCTAGAATCATAAGTTTATAAAGCTAAGCATTATATAAGGAAGAACTATAAAACAATTTTCTCTCAATGAAGATACTGGTTAGATTTATCTATTTCTTTTATTATATAAATAAAATGATAAGGAATCAAGTGGATTGAGAAATACACTAGAAATAGAATATGTCCTTATGTAGAGGTTATTTACATGTAAATATATATTTGTATAGGAATTAATTATGAGGAAGGAACTAGGTTAGTTACCTTAGAAGGACTTAATAAAGAAAACCCTTTTCTTTTGACTAGTAACAGTCTTAGGTTCAAGCTTAATAGGTTACAAGGAACAAGCGCAGGTCCCATTACAGATCCTGCTACAGTGCCTGGACCATCAATTATGAATGAAAAGAGAATACATACTTCATATAGGTGTGAAATATTTACTCAGATAAATAAACACTAAAGAATATCGAAATGAGTAAACAACAATTAAATAATATAACAAAAATAGGAAGAGTATAGAAAATCTTTGAAAATATGCAATTCTAGATATTGTCTATATCTAATACAACCCAATACAAGAAACCATAACAAGGAGTTATCTAATTACATTAAAAGAAAAAGGAAATGTCTCATTTGGCCATGCATAAGTACTCTAGTTAATTATACAATGGTGTTTGCTGGTTCTACATATAACCCATAGTGGCGTATTTGTGAACATGGTGTTAGGGATATTAGTATTCCCATTGAAAGAGAGAAAATAGCCCAATAATAAATTAAACAATAAAGTATTTAACAATAATATCCACGTCACTCTACAATAGAGCATCTTTGTAGTGAAAAATTCCAACAAAAAGCACAATATTAAAACACTTTGAACAAGTCTGTATATAAGATAGTATGTGCCAAAATATTTGTTGCAAGAATAAACCCTAAATCCAAGTGAGTTTGAACGAGAATATATTTGCAAATAAGACTATCCAGCCAACTAGATGCAATTCCATATTAATATAATGTTTAGACATTATAATAAAAAAAAGGCTTGGAAAAGTAGTTTGGATGATCTAGATTTATGAAGGAATGAAATGAAATACAAATATAAATAGAAACACGTAGATATAGCGAAAACAAAACTTCAATTCATTAATAACAAAGTACTTAAAATTGTTTACATGTAGAATGGAAATAAACTAGCTCGAGTAATGCTAGCTTATCTCTGAGAAGAGATGTGGCAACTACATGCCTGCTGAACTATGTTATAATGAGGCTTGAAGGCTTATTTATTATTGAGAGATAATGGAAAACCCTAAACATCAAAAAACGTAATCTAAGAGATGAAACGCTAAAATTCTTTTGGCCTTGTTGGGGTAAATTGGCACATCAACTACCTGGGGTCGTAACTTTGGAATATGATCTCAGTTTGATGCAGACAATAACTCGTTGGAAATATCTATCTAAGGACTACAAATTTCTACTACAAATTCTTACAAGTAACAATGGAGCTTCCCATTTTCCCAAAAAAATATCATTTAGGGCCTCAAAACAGCTCTGAAAGTCCAACACCCGAAAAACTGCCAAAAATAGTAAATTATGCTGTAATTAAGCAAACTGATAGAAACAATAGTGGGGGTCAAAATTGAATAGGAAGGTGACCACATATATCCACCTAGATCACTACTCCCCCCTTAATAATCAATGATCCCATTCACATTGAGTTCCTCCATAAAATGGGGAAACTCCTGCCAAAATTTGTCCTTGGTGAGCCACTTGTATTGGTGCAAGAGTTAGCCAGCTTTGACAACCTTATATACTTGAATATTTTTCTGGAAAGTGTGCTTGATTTGTGTGTCCATGATCAAATAAATTATGGCATGTTCCATTAAACCTAGGTTTATCTTTGTTGGTGTGATTTGTTCTACAATGTTTGGTGTGTCCAGTAATGGTGGAAGGTATGGCCGAAGGCCGTCGACATTGAGCACTAGGTGTAGGCCAAGGAATGGGGGAATGATGAGCTCAAAAGAATTATTTCCCACATCCTTGGTGATGGTGTAAGGCCCATATTCGAGTTGTTTGAGCTTCTGATGGGCTCTAGTAAGGCATTCTTTCTACAAATGCAACCAAACTTTGTCACCCACTTGAACTTGTGTGACACTCGTTGTTGATCATACCATTACTTATACTTAGCATTGGAATTATCCAATATGTCATGCATATTCTGGAAAAAGTGCTAGATGCATTCAATAAAATGATTTTATTTATCATCCTTGGATTGTACATGGGTGGAATCTATCTATGTAGTCGCATGATGCATGAAAACATCAATTGGACACAATGGGTTGAAAATCGAGACCCACTTGAAAAGGATTGTGGCCAGTCAAGTTATGGAGAGCTCTCTTATAATTGTTTTGCACATAAGGAAGTCTCTCATCCTAGGTTCATGGATACTTGCAATTGTACATGTGTAGTATGTGCACTATCATCCTATTGACAACCCATTGGTCTAGGGATGGAATAGAGTCCACTTGGTGAGCTTAGTGTCAAATAATCTCCAGAGGTTCAACTAGAATGTGTTAAGGAACCCTCTATCCCGACCTAATATAATGGTCTGAAGGATTCCAAAATGTACCCATACTCGTTCAAAGAATAGTTTGACAGCCCTCCATTATGATATTCTTCCTACAATTCGACAAGATACTTATCTTATAAAATATGCCCACGACTACAAATACAGAGTCATTACCATGCTTGGTAGAAGGGAGGCCTGATAGATAGTCCATGGAGATGGATTCCCAGGGTTGGTTGGGAGTAGGCAGAGGAGTGTGCAAGCCTTTCTTCTTGATGGTTTTCTTGGTAACAAATTCCAACAAAAATCAGAGTATTAAAACCCTTCGAACAAGTTTGTATATAATATAATAAGTTGCAAAATATTTGTTGTAAGAATAAACCCTAAATCCAACTGAGTATGAACAAGAATAGATCTAGAAATAAGACCATCTATCCCACTAGATGCAATTCCATGTTAATATAACAATGAGTTTTCCCATTTTCCCAAAAAAATGTCGTTTAGGGCCTCAAAATGGCTCTGAAAGTTGAAGACCCAAAAAACTACCAATATTATTAAATTATGCTATAATTAAGGAAACTAATAGAAACAATAGTTGGGGTCCAAGTTGAATAGGTAGGTGACCACAAATATGCACCAAGATCAATCATCTCCCTTTAAGAAATAATGGTCCCCTTTGCATTGAGTGCCTCCATAAAATGGGGAAACTTTTGCTGAAATTTGTCCTATCAAAGTTTTGGCCAATAAAAATAGTTATGTGAGACAACCACAATTTTCTCCACACCGAAGTTTCCTATGAACTTACTGTAGTGAGCCTCTCATATCAATTTGGTTTGCTCTCTTGAAGGAAAATAAATATGGCATGGGTAGCATTATAATGCATCCTAGAGGTGGAAATCTCGAACTTGTTTTCCATGAACTAGCATCTGGTAAGTGGTGGTGAACTTTAGATCATTATTATATAGTTGTATCTCTCTATAGGTATCATGGCCACAAGAGTTGAGAACAATAATTAGCATTGCAACGGGGGTCCGACTGAGGCAATCTGTAACATGATTGGTGCTTCCCTTCTTGTACTTAATGTTAAAGTGGAATTGTTGTGGATATGTAGACAACTTCTGATGGTGATCATTCTACAACCTCGCTTGTATCTGTATAAACTAAAGAGGCTAGTGATCTGTGTGGATGAGTGTCTCCTTCCCTAGAATGTAAATCTTCTATTGTTAGCAAGCCTACACAATAGAATACATCTCTTTATCATAGGTGGGGTAGCTATGAATTCTATCGGAAAGTGCCTCAATATGATAGGCCACAAGATGCCCTTGGTAGGTGAGAACTACATCAATAGCATAGTCAGAGCCATATGTCTCAATTTCAAATGGTTGTTGTGGGTCTAGAAATGTGAATACATGTGTATAGAAAAGGTGACGCTTCAACTCAACGAACACCTTTTGTTGGGAGTTAGACTAGGAAAACTTTTCTTTCACTCCACCCCTGGTAACCTAACTCAAATGCCAAGTGATATAGGAGAATCATAATATGAATTTTCGATAAAAATTGGCAAGGAGAAAAATTATACAAAGCTTTGTTAGAGTGGTCAAGGTTTGCCAATCCAGAATGACGTGGATTTGAGCCATATCCACATGCATGCCTTGCTCATCTATGATGTAACCCATATATTGGATCTCACCCATGTTGAAGGTCCATTTTTATAGGTTGCCACATAGTTTGTGTTACCATAGGGTTTCAAGAACCTTTTGAATGTGTTGCAAGTTCTCTTTCGGACTCTAGCTGAAGATAAGAATGTCATCCAAATATACAACCATGAATGACTTGGTGAAGGGCTGCAAGATGTCATCCTCTAGCCTCATAAAAGTGGCAAGGGATTTTTTCAATCTAAAAGGCATGACCAACAATTAAGAAATGTCATCCTTGTATTTGAAGGAAATATTACATACATATATGGGCTCTATTGGAACTTGGTGATACCCAAACTTTAGGTCGATCTTGCTGAAATACTTGGCCCCCTTGAGTTTGTTAAGAAGGTCATCAATCCATGAGATTTGATACATGTTCTTGACAATGATTTTATTTAGCGTTTGATAACCAATGCAAATCCTCCTTGTTCCATCCTTCTTGTGTACATGTACAATTGGGCTCCCATAAGGTGAGGAAGTTTCTTGGATGTGCCCTTTTGCCAATAGATCTTGGATCTGTCACTTAATATCTTCATTTTCCATAATTTGGTGGTGGTATATTGTGACATTGGGTAGAGGTGCTCCGGGATTAAGATCGATCGAATGCTTGAATTGACATTGTAAGGGCACCCCTGTGAGTGAGGAGAAGATGTTACTGTATTATTCTACGATGTTATCCACCTGCTTCTACTGTGTGAAGAAATATTTCCCAGTGGCCATGGATGTGGTTGTGATCTTCCCCTTACCTTGAGAGTGAATAAAAAATAGAAAAAAATTCCCGATGTGGGAGATTATGTTATTGAATTGCTTGGAAAATATCAGAGAGATGGAGGCAGGCGGGGCTACCTATAGTATCCTATATAACTTATTTCCCAAAGTAATAATAATAATGTGAGGCTTAGACTCATAAAAAATATGACACTTCCATAGGCATGATGGGCCTAATAATACATCACAAACTTAAAGAGGAAAATGATCACACAGTACCTCATTCGTGAAGGGATTGATATTGTAGGGAAGGTGGCATTATTGGATGACACTAAGATCGTGTCCTTGGTGAAGCCACCGAATGGTGTATGGGTGCAGGTGTGGTGTGGTCATTAGGCCCAACTACTTCAAGACCTCCATTGAAATGAGTTTTCTTTGGCTCCTGTTGTCGACGGAACTATGACAAAGAACCCTTCACCCACATTTGTGAGTGGAAGAGACGCTCCCCTCCTCTAGATATTCAATCTCAATATTTTGGACAATTGTGGTGGCAATGGTGGTACTAGGTTTTGTGTCAGTAATATTCTTCCACTTTTTGTTCCCCTTGTCAGGTTCTGACTTAGAATTAGAACATGCATTGAACTCTAAATATTTAAGCTCAGTCACCAATGATTTCTTCGCACGACACTCATTTTTGTTGTGTGTGGGGTTCTTGTGGAACTCACACCACTTTCCTATGTCCTTCTATGTCTCTGTGGTTCCATTATTTTCCTTTGGCTTCAATGGGTTGTCCTGGGTCGCTCCACCTTGGCTTTGTCCATTATTCTATGGTTTTGGGTGCGCTCTTGCCCTACTTATGATTCACATATCCAAATTCACACTTCTTTTTTTTTAAATTTGTATTCAATCTTGGCAGCATATTTGTATGATGCACTAAGTGAGGAGATGTCTAGGAACTCTATTTCTTCTTGAATGTATTTGTGCAAACAGTCAGGGTACTTGAGCACTATATTTCACTCAGTTTTTGATATGCAAATTTGTGCGTATAGTATTAAAAACATTTGTGAGCTCATGTACATCTTCATTCCTTTGTTATCTTAGTGTGGTCCACTATATGTACTTGTGTTCTTAGCTCCTCACGGGGTAATATTGTTCCTTGAAAGCATCTCCGGAAGAGTTCCAAGAGGTGGTAGATATAAATAGAGAGGGTTCATCAACCCTTTTATCACAATAATTTTCCCACCAGTCCTTGACATGGGGGGCAACCTTGAGTAGTGCAAAAGTAATCTTCTCCCTATCGGAGAAACTATGGACCAAAAAATAATCTTCTAGTAAATACAACCATTTATCTACAACATTTACATCTATTTGACCTTCAAATATAGGGATATTGAAGTTCACTTGCACATTGAAGGGGGTGGTGCCTCAGAAGTAATTGTTGGATGAATATGCGTCGTTAGTGGGCATCTACAGAAGGATCTAGGAAAAGTTGTCCATCATCGTGTTCCTTTGTCACTCAAGGGATTCTTCGAGAAATATTTTGAAAGGATCTCCTACTCCCTTGTCTTTATTTTCTTTTTCCATGGGAGGTTGTCAGGGTCGTTGAGGCCGGTCTTGCAAATTTTCAACTAGTTTGAGCCGTAACTCCTTATAACCCAACCTCATTGGTGACATGCAAAGAAAAACAGAGAAAGAGTAGACCGCTTTGATGCCACTAATCCAAATTTATGGAGTAAAATTAAATATAGATATAAATAGGAACACAAATATATAGTGAGAACAAAAATTCACTTTATTAATAACAAATGATTGAAAAATGGTTTACATGCATAATGGAAATAAAGTAGCTCAGGCAATGGTAGCCTATCTATGAGAAGAGATCTGGAAACTACATGCCTTCTAAACTTTGTTAAAATGAGGCTCAAAGGCCTATTGATTATTGAGAGACAATGGAAAACCCTAAACATCTAATAACCTAACCTTAGGAGATGAAACACCAAAAGTCTGTAGACCCTGTTGGGGTAAATTGGTACATCAACTTCTCTAGGTCATAACTTTGGCATACGATCTATGTTTGATTATTACGATATCTTGTTAGAAATATATATTTGAATATTAGAAATTTCAAATACAAACCCATGTCACACATAAGATCAGTTTTCCTGTTTTTCAGAAAAAATGTCGTTTAGTGCCTTGAAATAGCTCCAAAATTTCAGGACCCGAAAAACTGCCAAAAATAGTAAATTGTGCTACGTTAAGGAAACTGAAACAAAAAATAGTGCTGTTCCAAGTGGAATAGGAGAGTGACCACCAATATCCACCTGGATTACTAGAAGCCATCAAGAAGAAAGCTCAACTAAACCAGTTCATAGAACAACAAGCACTTAAAAATTTTGAGATGCATGGAAACCCTAGGGAGGGGTCCTAGCCTCACAATCGAGAACCCTAAACATGAAAAAATAATTTGTAAGAACTTATTGGGTAGAAATTTGACGAACATCCTCGTAAGAAATTTTTTTATTCGTAGTAGTGCAAGCAAAGAAATTTTCTTTAGAGTGATAGTTGAACCTATAAGAACAAAATGTCTGAGTGAGTAAAACTAGGATAAACATAGTTATCATGAAAGGAATATAATCATAACCATTAAAATATTTTTCGTGTGTTATGAAATGGCATTGAAATTACCTAAGGACTGACGTAAATTCATGACCTCACTATCCTACCCTGTAACCACAAAAGAGAACGTCAAAACAAGAAGAAGAAAATGAGTAATGGTAAAGAAAGTGAAACCCTAAACTAGGGTTGATGTTTGAATTACCTAAAGGAATATGGAATCTAATAAGTCTTTATTCCCATGAAAACCAAAGGAAATAGTCAAATTTCCTTGAATTCAACATGAAAACGCTTGGAAACCTCTGATCAGCCCATCAAGGAAAGCCACATAAGTAATTGACATATCTTGTGAAGAGAGGATTGTATAGAGAATAAAATAAATAAGAAAGAAAAACTCCAAGTGTTACAGTTAAAAACATCAGAGGAAATATAATACTCAAGGGTCCAACCTAGAAGACATAACCATACTCCCAAATCGATAGCAAAAACCCTACTTTAGAGATTGCAACTCCAACACTTTGAATAGAAAGAAAAGACTAGAGTCATAGGAGGAAAATTTTGGTTTAAGGGTTGGATCAAGACCAGAAGTTGCAAATCCACCTTCGATCAGAGTAAGAGGAAAATCAGACTGGGATAGAAAAATGCAGGTGGGCGGTTACCTCCAAACACAACCCCAACTCATTCTAGCCATAAATAGTAACAAACCATAGAAAGTGTGTGTCATGGATCTACAAACACCTTAATGTACTCTAAACCTTGGTGAAAGTGCTCTCATTTGCCACACAGAATCATGTGGCTTACAACTTACCATATTCCAAATCCTTCTAGTGGTAAATTATTTTGAACATGAAATCCCTTAAGTGATGGAAACACTATTGCTAAGTCGTATGCGACCATAACATATGCTAAAGCGATGGAAATATCCCAAGAAGACTATATAAAAAAACCATGCTAATATGTTTTGTGTTATGAACTTATAATCATAATATTAATGGAGAGTTTCACATCAATGATTAAAGCCTTTCATGAATCATGGTCATGTGATGGATACAAAGGTTATAGTCAATGGAATTTTAACGTTTTGGCGAATTGATAACTAAGTTTATGTTGCATGTTAAGTTATGTGCCTTACATAAAGGTAGAAAATTAGAAAACCCAAGGGTTCATAAGTTATCTTCCACTCTCCTTTAAGGAGAGGATTGATTAGGATAACCTTAGACAATGGACGAGGTTGTTTTAAAAGAAAGGATTTATTATCAGCATGCCAAACCGAATAATGATAACACAGAATCCTAACTCAATAAAAGGAAAGAGTGATCAATACATAACAATAAGGGGTGAAAGAGTGGACAATTAAGGAAAGGTGGTAAAGGGGGACATAATCATAGTTTCAATCCCTAAAGTCACAAGTGTATACCCAAACTAGATCCAAGAATACTTAACCCAACAATGGAACTAACCAGAAATGACTGGAGCCACTAAAATGTTGGGGTTGTGGTGAACCCCTAAGAAATTTCCCTTACAATACAAAATTAATGCAACATATTTCATCTAGGTGAATATTGGTGGCTACCCACCTATTCCACTTGGACCTACACAATTATTTCTTTCAGTTTCTTTAATTGTAGAACAATTTACTATTTTTTGCATTTTTCGAGTCCTAAACTTCCAGGTCTGTTTTGAGTCCCTAAACAACATTTTTTGTGAAAGCAAGAAAACTCACCAACTACAATGAGGGTTTTCAATTGAAATTTGTAGTCCTAAGATAGATATTTATAATGAGGCATTGTACGCACCAAACAGAGATCGTATGCCAAAGTTACGACCCCTGGAAGTTGATGTACTAATTTACCCTAACGGGGCCCACAAACTTTTGAAGCTTCATCTCCCCGGCTTCGGTTTTTGGATGTTTATGATTTTCCATTATCTCTATATGATAAATAGGCCTCCAAGCCTTATTTTAACATAGTTTAGAAGGCATGTACCCACCACATCTCTTCTCAGAGATAAACGACCATCATCTGAGCTAGTTTGTTTCCATTATGCATGTAAACCTTTTTTAGTACTTTGTTATTAGTTAATTGAAGCTTTTTTCACCATATCTATATATTTATGTTCATATCTATATTTTAATTTTTTTCTTCATAAATTTGGATCAACGGTATTAGAGTGGTCTGCTCTTTCTATGTTTTTTTGTGCATTTCCCCAACGAGGTTATGATATAAGGATTTAGGGCTTGAACTGGTTGAAACTTTACAAGAATGTCCTCGCTGACCCCATTGACCTCCCATGGTGGAAGAAAAGAAAGACGAGGGAGTAGGAGATCCTTTCAAAATATTGCTCGAAGAAGCCCTTGAGCAACAAAGCAAGACAATGGTGGACAACTTTTCCCTGGTCCTTTTCTGGATTCCCATCAGTGATGTATCTTCATCCAGCAGTGACTTCAGAGGTGTTTTCCCTTTCAAGGTACAATTAAACTTTGATATCCTTATATTTGAATGTCAAATAGATTCATATGTTGTAGATAAATGGTTGAATATGTTGGAAGGATATTTTTCAGTCCATAGTTTCTCTGATAGGGAGAACATTACTTTTATATTTCGTAAGGTTGCTCACCATGTCAGGGATTTGTGGGAAACTTACTGTGAGAAAAGGGTCAAAGAACCCTTATTATTTATAGTTGCCCCCTCTTGGAACTCTTTCTAAGATGCTATTAAGGAACAATATTACCCCATCAGGAGCTATGAGGACAAGTACATACAATGTACCACACTACAACAACAAAGGGAATGTTAGGGTCCTATAAGATAGGTAATCAAAGTTTGTCTGTCCAATTATTTATTTTGAGAATCTAGTGGTAAATTTTATCTTATAAATTCACCAGGCATTATATTGTAAATTAATTTTTTAATAAGGTCTCAAATTACTTAAGTCATTGAAAATATTTTTATCAAAATAGGTCTAGTAGTCCTGATTTGAATTGTAAGGTCCCTAAGAGATCATCAGTGAGTTGTCATGACTGTCTTGTCATGAGTGAATGTTGGAAAAATTGATGGTGGTTGTGCTAGTATTGTGCATGAATGTTAGCATTGATGTCAACCAAACTAGAAAGAATGTGTGTTGTAGTGCATGGTTCAGAAGGATTCATATGGTAGCTGCAGGCTTCAGGTAGAGGATCATCATGGGGAATGTCTTTTCTGTTGTCCAAAGAGAAAATGA
The DNA here is from genome assembly GCA_000404065.3 of Pinus taeda. NCBI lineage: Eukaryota > Viridiplantae > Streptophyta > Pinopsida > Pinales > Pinaceae > Pinus > Pinus taeda. The sequence continues at coordinate 199,629 of APFE031748716.1, forward strand.
GAAGAGAAGTTTGCAGTCATTTTCCAAGCATCAGAAGTAATCAAAACTTACATCAAACCCTCTCGATTTGAAAGTTCTCTGAACAATATTTCCATGGTATGTGGAAGTCCAAAAATGGACTCCTAGATCAAAAGATATGGCATGTTGAAGTTTAAAGGTTTGAAACCTTTAAAAGGAAGGAAAAAGAGCATATCGAAGGTCCAGGAGAAATCACATATTGCATATCAGAGGTCTAGAGTGATCTACGATCGATAATCAGAGGTCCAGTGCACATCGCAACATTAAGAATATCAGTGATCGCAATAGAAAATGACTATGGTGAATCAAATATCGTCAATAGGCGGGGTCCAGGGCCTATCGCATATCAAAAATTGATGACTCAGAGTAACAACAACTTTAAAAAGTGCAATATGTGAAGTTGCGACATGAAAATATGTTGATAATGTTGAATCGTTGGGGAAGCACCGAAATATATTAACAAAGAAATTCATTGCAAAACCAGAGGTGGACGGGCCTTCTTTCTCTCGTCCAGCAGGACACGAGCTGAAATATGATTGGTTTTGATAAAGCTACCTGGCATCTAATGTCAACATGACATGGCACTACGATAGACATGTGGTGGGATGTTTGGCATTTTTAAGGGTCCTAAGAGGGAAAATCAGGGTGACACATGTCACCACTCACGATGTCCCACGTTATAGTGATGACATCATATCAGAGGTTGGAGATCAGAGGTTAAGGGATATCGACGCTTTGTAACATTTTCCACTTGAAAAAGTTCTGGTCAGGGGGGGCTTCAATATCGAGGCCACCACATGGTCATTAAGATTTAAAGGACTTGGATGGTAATGCATTTAACAAAGGAAAACAGCCCCTCACAGGACTCTAAAAAGCCATAGCACCTTAAGGCTAGGTCCATGGTCACAAACCTCGGTCCTATGGTAAAGAAATGTGGGAAGGGTCTAATATCAAAAGGGGCCAAGCGAACATTGGAAATCACTGTTTTGTAATGTATTTTAGTTAAAAATTCTCAATGAAGTAAAAGATTTGAAGTGGCATTCTGGAAATATTACAGGGCATAAAGCAGTCCAGTAGTGTAATATAGGGAATGTAAGAATATGAACGGGTCGATAGCTACAAGGAGAAAAGCACAAGAGGCCAAGAAATATTGGTGAAGAATATCCTATGAGACCATGCAGAAGTGCCAATAGATGTATGAGTCAGCCACTATTGAATCAAATGAAAAGAAGGATGGTAGTTTGGAATGAACATTCAACAAACTGGTGTGAAAGCAACTACAAATATTCCATATTTAGATATGAAGGACTTGTATTAATAAAACAATTTCCAATTCTAAAGGCCAATTATTTTCCAACGAAATTGAAGAAGAACAAAGGAGCAGTTGCAGAGGGACCTATTATGATAGAAGAAATGATAAAACTGCAGTTAGGGACCTGCTCTACTTTCAAGGGAAGCAGTTGACCTTATATTTATTTTGCCTGAATGCAAGCATATTTTCCTATAGTTATTCTAGGACAGACGTAATATTTTTAAGTTTATCTTTTGCATACATGAACTTGAGAGATTTTTAAAATATCATTGTTTCTATAATTATGTGATGACTATTGTTTTGTAAAACTATTATGTAAAGCACTATATAAACGTTTTATGAATATGTAAACAAGGTTGGAACTTGTATGAAGAAAAGAGTTGTATGTTGATGTAAGCCATGGATTGTACTCAAAGTGATCAATTTACAAAAACATAAAGAAATTTTGTTCCAGGATTCCCATGTCAGGCAATTGGTGATGTGATCTTTCATGTAATATTGTTTCTCTTCCTTAGTTTCTGTTAGAGTAAATTTTGTCGGTCCTCCGTCAGAGATCAAAACTCTTTTTGCATCTCATTTTTAGGTGTCTCGCTCCATTCACTCAGCTACATTTTTCTAGAGGCATGCCATAATCTGACAGAAGGGTCTTGTCAGTTCATTCCCCTCATGTCTTGTACCTATTGGCTTAGGTCTTTTAATCATAGTTATTAAGATCCATGACAGTAAATGTTTGATATTTTAATCGACAAGACTCATTTCATTCATTATGTTTAGGGTTCGCAAATTGTTGTTCTCAAAGTGCTTCAATAATACTTGCAAGCGAGAGGAAGGTTCAATAATTCACTCAAATGATGTTTCTGAGCAAGAAAAGATGAATTTTGGAAAAATGAGAGAGGTGTTTGTCCAAAATAAGCCAAGGAAAAAAACCCTCCTTCACTTTTTACACAGCTATCATTGTTTTAGAGAAATGTCAAAAATACAATTGCCTCGGGAGAATTGATGCACCTCTAAAGTGACCTTGGGAAAATCCGGTTTTCTCCTAGCTTGGTTAGCCAAATTACTTTCTTGATGAGTAAAATGATAACAATACACAACTTTATTTCCAATGAGCTATCATGAGATCAATTTGGAGTTGAGGAACACCTTCAAAAGTTGACTGCAACACCACTCTGCCTTGAGGCAGCCTCATTGGGCACATTTTGACCAGTCTTGGGAGATTTTATTTTTGATAGAGAAACTGAAATCCAAATTAACAAATTATAGTTTATTTTGAAAGTAGACTCAAATACCATTCCAACAAGCTATCCTGCAGCTAATTTGGACATAGGGAAGGCCTCCAAAAGTCTCCTTCAAAAAAGAACTACGCACAGGCTCTAAGAGCCGCGCACATGGCACACGCTTATGCTAGGGAGCTCTAAATTGAAAAAAAAATATATTTATGGATTTGGCATGAAAAATCATGAATTATGGTGCATGGCCAAGAAATTTGGGGCATTTTTGGGTCATTTTTGGTCTTTGACAAATTTTTGTACAAAAACAGGGTTTTTCTCCTTGTGCGCTGCGCCACTGGCGCGTGCTTATGCTAGGGAGCTCTAAATGAAAAAAAAATTATATTTTTGGATTTGGAATGAAAAATAATGACTTATGGTGCATGGCCAAGAATTTTGGGCAAGTTTTGAGTCCTTAGGAGGTCAAAAAAACTCAAAACATGACCTCTCTGCCCCTATTTTGACACAAAGGAAGCAGTCTTGGGAGATTGAAGTTTTGGAGGGGAAAATGACATCCAAATCCAAAAATTCCACTTGGGTTGGAAATTAGATATGAAGTTGTTTCCAAAAAGTACACTTGGGCATAATTTGGACTTCAGAAATACCTCAAAACCACCTCCAAAGTGGCGCAATGCATACAGTTTTGGGCGCGGCGCACAGAGACCCAAAGGCCAAAATCACTTCCGCTCCGCGAAATTTCGATTTGCGATTTTCTCCAAGTGGGACCATTCATTCACACTACATTTTTCCCAGAACCTAAGGCAAATTTTAAAAGTATTTTCACTAAAGGTTGGCTTCTATCCAAGTGGCAAACAGAAGGCGAGTAGTCACCCAAAAATCTATGCTATAGTTTTGTCATTTTTGTAACGCTGCACCTGTCACTAATGGTTGGCTTTTCATTTCCAGTTTGTAATGATTTAGAAAAATCCCCAACTTTGGGTCGTTCCATTTCCCAATGTCAAAGTCTATTTATTGTATGAAAAACCATTTTCAAAGGGTTGGAATTTCTGGGAGTAGTGTGGAGGAAAAACCCAGCACTTGCATTGTATAGTTTTGGCAGAGATTTTAATGAAATGATATAGCTTTGGTTCAAGAGATTCTTGTGGCATGAGTTTAGAAAATGTATTTTATTTCTGTTTCATATGTATTTCGTTATGTTTCACAGTTCATTTAAGAATCATTTCCAGTGAAATCTTTTAAGTAAGAAAAGGTAGAATTCAGTTTAGTGCTCTGCCTTGGGAAAGTTTTCACGTTCTATGTTTTCTTCTGTTGAAAAGGATTCATGTATTTATGCCCTCTTCACCCTCTTAAACAATCTTTCCACTTCATATTATTTCAAATCTAATTTCTCGACTTTCTGCATGTCTTGCCTCACGAAGTAATCTGTGTCTTTGAGTTAGATTCTCTGCTCATGTTGTTCCTTGGTCCTATACATCCTAGAAAACTCAATCATTCATCAAAATACCTCTTTCATATTTATTTAGCTAGCCTAAAATCACTATCCATTTCAAGTCATTCTCAGACCCTATTTGTTCATTTTTCACTGAGCGTGACCCGGAGAGAGCCCTCTCCTGTTCTGGTAGGGCTAGATACCAGGCTGAGTGTGGTTTGTGGTTACCCTGAATTTTGCCTTCTTTTAGCCTAAGGCAGATTTAGGCTCTAACATAGTGGCGACTCCGCTGGGGAACAAAAATGGTTTGCTTGAAGATTGTTTTTCCCCAGTACATATCTCAAGTTCAGATATGATGGTTGATGGTGGACAACGATCAGACAAAAGACGGCTGAAATCATTCACGTGGTGACTCCATTCACTGAAGAACCCAACAATTGGTCCTTCATGGTGACTCCACTAGAGGACTAACTCTTTCTTTGCGAAAATGGAAGGATCTTACAAAGTTCGGGTATCCAAAGTGGAATGGTGTTCAGGACCTACTGTGATTTCCTGTGAATTACTTCTTTGTTGTTCTTGAAGCTGTCCTAAAAGTTTTTCAGAACTTTTTGTATGATAAAGGTGATCAAAATCTTCAATCGACCTGTTCAAAAAGCGTAAATACTAAGTTTCCCTTTGATCCTGGCCTCCTTACTTTTCCTACATCTTATGATGATTCTCTGCAAAGTGATGAGCCTAAAGAAAACAAAACTGATCCCATAGCTCTTGTATATATTCCTACAACTGTTATAATCCTAGATAGGTATAAACCTCTTGTTTTACCTTTTGTTCTTCATGCTTTCCACAAAAACTATGATCTATACTTGCCAATATTTGACGGTGAAAGTAAGAATGTCAATGCTGAGCAACATGTGAAGAATGTTGAGACTTTTCTAGACCTTTTTAAAATTGATAAAGAAGATGTCAGTATAAGGCTTTTTCTCTTTCTTTGCAAGGCAAAGTCAAGAGTTGGTTCAAAGCCCTGCTTCATGCGAGCATCATAGGTTTACAACAGTTCATCAAAGTTTTTCTTGACAGGTGGAGGATCGGACATAACCTTTTCCTTATCGTAGAAGAGTATAATCAGTTGAAAAGGCTGTCAGGGGAGACAATACAACATTTTTCAGCTAGATTTAATCAAGTTTATTATTCAATGCCGGTTGATATAAGACCCCCTCTTGGATCTGCTCTCTTGCACTACCCGGGTCCCTTTGATCCGGAAATGGAGTTTCAGCTGAGAGAAAAGAATGTCGCAACACTTGAAGAGATGAAAAACAATGCAGTAAATATAGAGGCTCATTTGCTGATCAGAAGGGCAAGGTTGAAAGAACAAGAGATGAAAAACATGGATCCAGAGAAAACTACACCTTCAGAGGAAAATCTTGACATTTTGGTGAGTGCAGTAGAAGAGGTGGTGAGGAAATGACTACAAAAGATGAAAGTGACATTCATGAACAAGTAGTTGATCCGAAACATTTTGTTTCTTATCTCAGTAGTCATAAGGATTGTTTTGTAGATCATCTTCGAGAAGAAAGACCTATTGATATGACATGTATGCTTGACGACGTGTTTTATACTGAAGATTTGCCTTAGTTTGATCAATATGATGATGATGATTATGCTCTCCAAACAAAAGCTAATCTTGCAAACAAATCAACAACTAGTTTGTGGGATGAGGAAGTTTGCTTACAACTGCTCGAGTACAGTGATCAAACGATGCATATCATCTATAGAAACGAGGAGGAAAGTGTAGCAGATTTTGAAGTAAGTTAAGGATCTTTGCCTTTTTGCTTTTATTCGTGTCAGTTCATCAGAGATAATTTCCATGCAATCAGACATCAGCTATCGACAAATCTTGATTTGGATCCTCTTGAGGGCGATGAAAACTTTGTTCCAGACTTCTTATATTTGGAGTTCCAGACCCTAAATGCCATTAATAGTCAGGTTGCACATGAAGACATAGAAGATGGCATATATGATCAAACGATACAAGAAGATTCCTTACCTTTCTGTTTTGAATCATTTCAGTTTTTGCAGGGTAAATTGCATAGTAAATCTTCAAATGAAAAGCTTGTAGGAAATCAACAATCTCTTAGTTTTAATGTTGAGGATGGGACAGATGGTGAAATTTTTGAGTAGGTCGTTAATAAGAAATCTTCCCCTGAAATGATTGATGAAATCATTTTGGATACAGAACCAGATTTGTAGCCACCAAACACAATTCAAGGTCAGATTACAGATGAAGGTGAGGCAGCTGAAATACATGATTTAATGATGCAAGGGGATTTTGTACCCTTGTGTTACGAATCATTTCAGTTTATAAGGCATAATCTTCGTAATATCTCTAAAGAAAAGGATGAACAACCAATAGGATGTCATACAGTTTCAATAGATACATCACAACAGTTTCCTCAAGTTTTTGATGATCCTTTTGCTCATGTGTTAGATTTTGTTTGCTGTAAAAATTCTTCTTCGTCAGCTAACCATGTGACAAAAGAGAATGTTGATAATCATCTGTTTCAAGGGTCACCTTCATTGTCTTGTTTAACTGATTGTTCATTTCATAGCCCATATCAAAGTTTGCAGTCATATGAGGAGATTGATAAAGGAGGCTTTGGTTCTGTTTGGGATCAACAATAGAGTTTGGTTCTTCAAGAAATTCAGAATCCTTTTGACCTCCTACTGCAATCATTAGAGAAAGACAGTGCAGATGTGAGGAAAAGTTTAATATCTAGCTATGAATATTGCTTGGACCAGAGCAGTAATGTGTTAATGGAAATCAATGGAGATGCTTATGAAGATCCTTTTGCAGTATTCTTGACATCATCCAGCCAATTCATACTTTGCAAGTTTGTCAGCAATGAACTTGATTCCAAGTTTCCATGGGAGTTGCCTTTCGATTCTTCCCTTTTCCTACGCATCAGAAAGAATTTGGGAAGAAATCAAATATCAGCCATAATGCTTACTTGGTTGCATTCACTGTTCCACCTCACTTGACTGGGTGCTGGAAAGAGTAATTAGGGTAGGTTTGTGGAATAAGCTCAAATATGAACATCTTTCCAGTTTGTTAGTTAGGATTTAGTCATGTCCAGTTTTTTTATGGTTTCCAGTTTGAGTCTTCAGTCAGAATCCATCTGCATAATGTCAGTTTCTGTGTTTTGACTCCATAGCCTAATGGACGAAGGCATTGTCTGCTCTCCCAAAGATCTGCAGTTCTTGGCACCTCCAAGGAGCTGGAGCTACCATCCCTATTGGAGTCAATGTTAGAGTTGGTCTTGTCAGTCCTCCATCAGAGATCAAAACTCTTTTTGCATCTCATTTTTAGGTGTCTCGCTCCATTCACTTAGCTGCATTCCGCTAGAGGCATGCCATAATCTGACGGAAGGGTCTTGTCACTTCATTCCCCTCATGTCTTGTACCTACTAGCTTAGGTATTTTCATCAAATTTATTAAAATCCATGACAGTAAATGTTTGATATTTTACTGGAAAAGACTCATTTCAGTCATTAGGTCTAGGGTTCGCAAATTGTTGTTCTCAAAGTGCTTCAATAATACTTGCAGGCCAGAGGAAGGTTCAATAATTCACTCAAATGATGTTTCAGAGCAAGAAAATATGAATTTTGGAAAACTGAGAGATATTTTTTTCCACGGTAGTCCGAGGAAGAAAAACCTCCTTCACGTTTTACACAGGTATCATGGTTTTAAAGAAATATCAAAACTACAATTGCCTCGGGAGAATTGATGCACCTCTAAAGTGACCTTGGGAAAATCAAGTTTTCTCCTAGCTTGGTTAGCCAAATGACTTTCTTGATGAGTAAAATGATAACTATACACAAAAATATTTCCAATGAGCTATCATGATCTAAATTTGGAGTTGAGGAACAACTTCAAACGTTGACTGCAATAGCACTCTGCCTTGAGGCAGCCTCATTGGGCACATTTTGACCAGTCTTGGTAGATTTGATTTTTGACAGGGCGCATGACCTCCAAATTAGCAAATGCTAGTTGTGTTAGAAATTAATCTCAACTACCTTTCCAACGAGCTATCCTTCACCCAATTTGGACACCGGGAAGGCCTCCAAAAGTCTCCTGCAAAAAAGAACTACACATAGGATCTATGTGCTATGCACGTGGCATGCGCTTATGCTAGGGAGCTCTAAATTGCAAAAAAATTATATTTTTGCATTTGGCATGAAAAATCATGAATGATGGTGCATGGCCAAGAAATTTGGGGCATTTTTGGTCTTTGACAAATTTTTGTACAAAAATAGGGGTTTTCCCCCTGTGCGCCGCGCAATTGGCGCACGCTTATGCTAGGGAGCTATAAATGGAAAAAAAATTATATTTTTGGATTCGACATGAAAAATCATGACTTCTAGTGCATGGCCAAGAAGTTTGGGCAAGTTTTGAGTCCTTAGGAGGTCAAAACTACTCAAAAAATGACCTCTCTGCCCCTATTTTGACACACAGGAAGTAGTCTTGGGAGATTGAAGTTTTGGAGGGGAAAATTACATCCAAATCCAAAAATTCCTCTTGAGTTGGAAAGTAGACAGGTAGGGATTTCCAACAAGCACACTTGGGCACAATTTGGACTTTAGAAAATACCTCAAAACCACCTCCAAAGTGGCGCAACGCGTACAGTTTTGGGCACGGCCCACAGAGACCCAAAGCCCAAAATCACTTCCGCTCCGTGAAATTTCGATTCACTATTTTATCCACGTGGGCCCATTCATTCACACTACATTTTTTCTGGCACCTCGGGCAAAGTTTACAAGTATTTTCACTAAAGGTTGGCTTCTATCCAAGTGGCCAAAGGAAGGCGAGCAGTCACCCAAAAATCTACGCTACAGTTTTGTCATTTTTGTAACGTTGCACCTGTCACTAATGGTTGGCTTTTCATTTCTAGTTTGTAATGATTTAAAAAACTCCCCAACTTTGGTTTGTTCCATTTCCCAATGGAAAAGTCTATTTATTGTATGAAAAACCATTTACAAAGGGTTGGAATTTCTGGGAGCAGTGTGGAGGAAAAACCCAGCACTTGCATTGTACAGTTTTGGCAGAGATTTTAATGACATGATATATATCTGGTTCATGAGATTCCTGTGGCGTGAGTTTAGCAAATGTATTTTATTTCTATTTCATATGTATTTCGTCATGTTTCACAGTTCATTTAAAAATCATTTTCAGTGAAAGCTTTGAAGTAAGAAAAGGTAGAATTAAGTTTACTGCTCTGCCTTGGGAAATTTTTCACGTTCTATGTTTTCTTCTGTTGAAAAGGATTCATGTATTTATGCCCTCTTCACCCTCTTAAGCAATCTCTCCACTTCATATTATTTCAAATCTAATTGCTAGACTTTCTGCCTATCTTGCCTCACGAAATAATCTACGTCTTTGAGTTAAATTCTTTGCTCATGTTGTTCCTTGGTCCCATACATCCTAGAAAACTCATTCATTTATCAAAATACCTCTTTCATATTTATTTACCTAGCCTAAAATTAGTATCCATTTCAAGTCATTCTTAGACCCTATTCGTTCATTTTTCACTGAGCGTGACCCAGAGAGAGCCCTCTCCTGTTCTGTTAGGGCTAGCTACCAAACTGAGCATGGTTTGTGGTTACCCTGAATTTTGCCTTCTTTCAGCCTAAGGCAGATTTAGGCTCCAGCAGTTTCCATATGTTTTTCCCTCTTTATTGTTGCAAGAAGATTAAGGGCAAAATTTTCTTAAGTGTACTCTTCTCTCGCTTGCTAACAATATCAATGTTTTCCTCTGATATTTAACTATAGAATTCATCTGTGTATGCTCTATATTTAAATTGATCCTAAATCTAAATCATTTTTTTCCCGTGGATAAATCATAATTTTCATTGATTAATCAGAAAATTACATGCTATAGATGCAAAAAGCATATGTAGAATAGTGGATTGAGCCACTTACAGTTCAAAACTCGAAAAGGGGTACTTGTAAAAAGCCCAAAGTATATGCTTCAAAGAAATACAATAAATGGGTATGAAAACCCCAGCAATCCTGAAACAACAAGTGCCTAAGAACCCCAATGGGGAAAATACAATATCCGAAAGAACCCTGATAGGCACATATGCCCACCAAGGCAAAAAGCCAAAAGTCTGCATAATCTGGTCACAGTCTACCCAGAAAAATCGAAAAGCCCTGGAACAGGACTATAGAAGGTAACAAAGTAATGAATTCCAGACCCACTACAAACACAAAATAGTGGTGAAGCCCCAGGAGAGCAACCATGGTAGAGATGACATATACCACACCAACCTGACCACGAATGGCTAATGATTGAACCACCTCATGTGAATGTGAAAACTACTGCAAAAGATACAACAAGACTTGTGCACAAACCCCGAAAGCTCGAAAAAAAAGAAAGGCACCAAACAAGGGAAAATGCAGCCAAGGTAGACGCCCCTCCCTTGCCTGCTCACACTTTCCTCCCGAAATAGGTGAACCAGAAACCATACGAGGTAACCCATAACCGAGCATCCACAACAGCCGTCAGAAGCCACATGAGATCCAGCCAAGTTGCAGCGAAACGAAACATGGACAATGTTAGATAGGGTAGCCTCCAGGCCCCCGTTCCCTCAAAACTCCAAACTCTTGGAAAATGACAAACCAACACACCACCAACAAGCATCATCTACCAATCTAAATCATCTTATGCACACCACAAACACTCTTAAAGGATCCAATAGTTTTCGTACCATGATTTGTTATAGTTCCTTTGTCATTTTTACAATTGATTACTCAAACTTTTATGGTTCCATGCCCAATGGAATTTTCCAGAATCTTTCAACCAAACTTTTGAAAAACCCAACTCGAACTTAAATAGCTAGCCTAATATCTTAAAAACATAAATCCAAATCATACAGAGAGATTCCTCTTTGAAGCTAGAAGGGCTAGATCCCAACTTTAAAAGATGTTTTGTGGCTACCTTTGTAGTTTTCTTCCTCAGCCTAGGAAAACTACAGAGGAATAACATTTTGGTGACCATATTAGGGGACTAACCTAAAAACAAAAATATTTCCCTAGTAAATATTATTTTCAAATCTCCAAAGATATTTTCTATGGGTGATAGTGAATTAGAAGCTATTCTGACTATTTTTCCACCCAGAATTTGTATATATGCCCAACTCTAAGTAATCTATTTGAAGATCTGGCTCCTAGGAAAAACTACGCTAGATCCCACCTAGATCCTAACCCACCTGAAATTGTGAATAATCCTGAGAAGTTGATTAGAAATAAGAGTTTTAGAGAGAGCCAAGCAATCAATAATCCTTTTCCAAGAGTTAATTCCCTTCCAGAAAGTTTTATAACTATTGTAGATATTAAATTTGACTTGCGCTTTGAGAATAGCCTTTTCATAAAGAAATTAGAATGCTTTTTCCGTCAGACAATCTTTGATGAAAATATTTTGAAACCTTATATCTGATCACATCAACCTGTCATTTTAGATTCCGATAAATATATTATAAAACTATTTGAAAAACTTGAAGATTTGGTGACTAAATTGAATTAGGCTGCTCAGAAACCATTTGCCTATCAATAAAATACTTTATCTTCTTTTCCCTCATCGTAAAACCCTCCTATGGTTTCCCTTTTCAACATTGTTCCAATTTCATCTACCATCCATACTCCTTCTATACTAACTTAGCAAGTCATAACTCCACCTTCTTTACCACCCTTAACATCCATCACAACTTCAGTTTCCTCCTCTACTCATATTCCAGTGATGGTAGATCGTTATTCCCCTCTCATTTTATGAGTATATCTGAATTCCATGCCACAAAATTATGTAAAATGTATACCCAAATTTGATAGCACTGGGTCTATCACAACACAACAACACATAGACAAGATGAATGACTTCTCGGACCTAGAAGATGTTGATGATGATGATGTGAAAATGAGGCTCTTTGCACAAATTTTGGGAGGGGAAGTTACAAAATGTTTTAGGGGATTGACAACATGCAATATTTCATATCTAGAATAATTCCAGCAAATTTTCCTTTCACGATGAGAGTCTAAAGAGAGCTCCCGGTGAAACATTTTAGGATTATTGCACTATATTTAAGAATGTTTACAGTTCTATTCCAACAACAATACAACCACCACCAGGGCTAGCTTTAATCTGATTTCCAGATAGATATGGCTTATCAATTGAGAGAGAGGAATCCTATTACCTTAGAATAAATCCAAAGAAATTTTGTTAGTGTTGAAGAAAAATTACTAGCCAAAAGAACAAAGTTAAAGGCTGAAAGAAGAGTGACCATCAAAGAAGAACCTTCTTCTTCTTCATCAGATGCAAAGCTAGACACCTTCATTAGAAATATGGAAAGGATAAGTTTGACTGACATATCTCCACCAAAATAACCTCAAGGGGGTCCACAAATCAGAAATCCTAACTTTAGAAGGAACCCGTTCCAAATTAAACAAAGAGAGCAGAGAGCCCAAGCAGATCAACAACAAATCAGACCTCCCTTTTAGGAGAATTATGAAGATAAATAAAATGAGATATAAGATGACCCATAAGAGAATCAGATTAATATTTTCAGGGAAGGATAATTAGATACTATTTTCTTAACAAAGGAGGAATATGTGTTCTTGTTATCACAGTTAGAAGCCATTTGTGCAGAATCAGATGATTATGAAAATGGATATCAAAATGCTATTGTGGAAGTGCACAAATAGTACAATTTGAGAAGTAAGAAGGTTGCAACAAACGCTCCCATGAAGATTCAAGTTGATATACCTTCCACTATCCATAATAGGATGGCTCCTTGAAATAGGTTTCTCAAAAATAGGATGTAAGTATTAAAGAAGAAGATAAACCTCAAACTTCTTTTAATATTGAAAATAAATTAGCCAAGGTCAAATTTTTTGTTCCTCCAACAGAATTTATTAACAAGAATGTGTATAGAACTCAAGTCATGAAGGCACTAAAGATAGGGGATGGAATAGACACAATTAACTTAAGTGATGACCAACTTAAGTTATTATTCAGACCTGAAGCTGAAGGGACATCACAAGATGGTAATGTACCACCTTTCTATGTTAGTCCAAACATTCATGACTAAATTTTGCATAATGCCATGCTACATTCTGGTGCTTCACACAATCTCATGCCTAGAGTCATTATGGAAAATATGGGATTAGATGTAACAAGATCCTATAAATACCTTTACTCCTTTTATTCTATCAAACTAAGATGCTTGGGTCTCATCAAGGATTTATGTGTGGCTGTGGCTCAAATTCCAACAAAGAGTCTTGTCAAGGATATTGTTGTAGCTGATATACCTATTAAATATGGAATGCTACTGTCAAGATCTGGGGGGGGGGGGGGAAGGAGTTATAGGTACCTTACAGATGGACACGTCCTATGAAACTATTCCTCTCTTTCGTCAATAGAGGAGATTGTACATGGAAATATTAATGAAATATATGGTAAGAAACCAAGATAAGCCTAATAACTACCCACTTTATTTCCTGCATTCAGACATGGAATCTTTCATTCTATAAAATTATATATGTGAAGAAGAAGAAATGTTAGATATGTAAAGTAAATCAAGAAAAACAGAGGATGTGAAATTAACTACTAGAATAGAAGATGAAGAGGTTGAAGCCCTTTGGAATATGGATTTTGATGGGTCAATCAGTAAGGATGGACCAGGAGCAGGTGTTTGGGTCTTAAACTCAAAAATAGGAATATCTAAGGCATATTCTTACAATCTTAATTTTTAGTGTACCAGCAATATAGTTGAGTATGAAGCACTTATTTTAGTATTGTAGGTATTGAAAAGGCAAGGAGATAAAGGGATTTATGTATGTGGTGATTTAAAACTCATCGTTAATTATATTAAAGGTGAGTATTCAACTAAACATCCTAGGTTAAGGGCCTACATAAATGTTGTTTTGGATTTTTTTTTTAATGTTTTCTAGAGTATCAGTTGTCTTTGATTCTTAGGAGTCAAATATCTTATCTCCCACATTGGCTACCTTAGCCAATGCATGTAAGATTCCTTACCATCCAAATAAAAAATATGAGGTTTAATTGAAACATAGACGGTTGTACCTAATAATATTAGATATTGGAAAGTGTTTGGTAGTGATAAACAAGTAGAATTTTTTTTGCAGTTAAAGGAGGAATTTGAGAATGTACATATTAATACAGAAAATAGTTTAGATAAGGATACTAATGAAACAATGTTGAACTAGATCAGTGAAGATTCATAGGAGCTTGAAATCATACAGTTAAAATATAATATGTTAACAAGGGGTTTGATGCCACAGGAAGAACTATTTGATTTTAATGATGTGGCTCAAAAGCCTAATAGACAACCTATAGGAGCCAAAGTTGAGGATTGTAATATAGGTACTGAAGGTAATCCAAAGATTGTAAAAATTTCCAAGTGTTTACCTCTTGAAGAAAAACATAAATATAATGATTTATTGAAATAATACTCCGATGTGTTTTCATGGGGATACAAATATTTAAAGGCCTAATGATACCAACATTATTCAACAATTATTCCCATCAAAGAGGACCATACACCTTTCATACATAAATTGAGGGTGAATCAAGTTTTGCTACCTTTAATTGAGAAAGAGGTAAGAAAAAAATGAATGCTAAAATTATTGTACCTCAGAGGCTTTTGAAATGGCTATCAAATCTAGTACCGATGATGAAATAGACTGGGGAAATAATATTATGTGTGGATTTCCGAAACTTAAAAAAAGTTTCTCTCAAAGATAACTACCCTTTACTGAAACTGGATCATATTCTACAGAAGGTAGTTGGCTATAGCAAAATTTCGTTTCTTGATGGATTTTCAAGTTACAACCAAATTATGGTGCATCCAGATGATCAACAAAAAAAAACTTTCACAACAACATGGGGAACCTTCATGTGTGTGAAGGTTCCATTTGGGATTATGAATGCAGGATAAACTTTCAGAGAGCAGCGCATATTGCTTTCACAGATGAGAAGGATAGATTTATTGTGATTTATCTAGATGACGTCACTCTATTCTCCAAAACCAATGAGGATCATTTCTTTCATTTAAAAATAGTTTTTGATAAATGTAGGAAATTTGGTATTTCCTTCAATCCCAAGAAATGCTTGTTTGGATTAGAAGAAGGTAAATTTCTTTCTCACATAATTTCAAAATATGGTACCTGAATTGAGCCAAGTAGAATTGAAGCTATCATGAAAATTGATCTGCCTAGAAACAAAAAAAGTGCAGTCTTTCATTGGTAGAATAAATTTTCTAAGGAGATTTATCCCAAATTTAGCTCAGATCTTAAGGGCTATAACAAACATGTTGAAGAAGGACAATGCAATGAAATGGAATGTTGAACCCAAAAGATCATTCAGTGATGTAATGGAAGCCTTGGCCTGTGTTCCTGTTATGATGATCCAAATTACACTAAAGATTTAATTATTTTTTCCTTTTCTTTAGAACATACTATTCCAACATTATTATTACAGAAAAAAAGGAGGGACATGAACAACCTATAACATTTTTTAGCAAAGCTTCAAGAGATGCTTGGTTGAAGTATAATATCATGAAAAAGAAATCTTTTTCTTTAGTAAATGCCTTGAAATATTTCAGAGTGTATGTTTTACATTCTCACATAATTTCTTATGTTCCAAGTGGAGTAGTAAAGGACATCCTCACTTAGACTAATCTAGATGGAAAAATAGGTAAATGGATAGCAGTAATATTGGAGTATGACATGGAAATAAAACCCACAAAACTTATCAAAGGTCAAGGATTAGCCAAATGAATGGCTGAGTCAAATTTTCATGCATTAGACATCAATTTTGTAGCTTCTTTCAATGAAGAGGAGGATATGGTGACACCACACATATCAAAAAATTTTGTTACTTCTCCCTGGTATATAGATACTGTGTATGATTTGCAGAGTTTACAAGCTCCACCTGGTTTGAAAAAAACCAAGGCAAGATTTCTCAAACTAAAAGCTGTAAAGTTATGCATTTTAGATCAAACTTTGTATTGGAAGGATGTTAGAGGCATTTTATTAAATTATTTATTGAAGGATGAACCAGATAATATCAAAGAATAATTTCATCAAGATGACTATCGAGGGCATCTTTACTAGAAAACCACCAAACAAAATCTTGAACACTGCTTTTTACTAGCCTACTTTGTTTGCTGACATTCATAAAAAGGTTTCAACTTTTCATTAGTTTCATATTTTTGGAGGGAAGAGAAAACCCTTACCTTTACCTTTGAAACCTATCTCAGTTGAAGTCCCTTCCCAATAGTGGGTTTTAGATTTTACAGGAGAAATTCATCTGGGTTCTTCAGCTCAACACAAGTGGATCCTGACAGCAATAGACTACTTCACCAAATCGATAGAAGTAATTCCAACTAGGAAAACTACAGATTCTGTAATCATACAATTCATTTAAGGTAATATTCTCGGCAGATTTGGTTGTCGCCACAAAATATCACAGGTAATGCTACTGCTTTCAAATCTAAAAGGATGATTGAGTTCTACAACAAATATCATATAGTGTTAGGACATTCTACTACTTACTATCCTCAGAGAAATGGGTTATTAGAATATTCTAATAAGTGCCTAGTCCACATCATTAAAAAGTTACTACAGGAAAACAAGAAATCCTAGCATAAGAAATTGATAAATGCTCTATGGGTTGAAAGGATAAGCACAAAGAAATTGATTGGTATGTCACCTTTCCAATTGGTTTATGGAATAGATGTAGTTTTTCCTGCTTCCCTGGGAATTCCAGTACTAAATTTGTTGCAGGAAATACAAGCAGAACCAAATGATGTCCATAGAAGGATCAACCAAATAATACATTTGCACCAGACCAGAGAATAAGTATACAACAATACACCGATGATTCAAGATAAAATCAAGACAATTCATGATAGGAGATTCAAAGCAGATGATTTATAGCTAAATGACCTTCTTTTAAAGTGGGATGCCAAAAAGGAGGAGATGGGAAAACATGGAAGGTTTGATAGTTTATGGAAAGGCCTTTACAATATTGGAGTTTTTTGTGGAACCAATGCATTTAGATTTGAGGATCGTACTGGAGAAACACTATCAGAGGACTTGTTAATAGCAGGTTGCTCAAACATTACTTCACCTAATTTTAATTGATCACAAAACTTTAGTGATCGACTAAACTTAGGTGAATTAGTGTTTGAGCAACCTGCTATTAATAGGTCCTCCTGATAGTGTTTCTCCAGTAAGATCCTCAAATAGAAATGCATTGGTTCCACAGACAACTCCAATATTAATTTTTTCTTATTAATTTTTATGTGTAAATCTGGAAATTGAAAAGAGTGTTTTTTGTGAAAGAAATGAACATTGAAGCAATGCTATTTTTTTGTTTTCATTTTCCAATTTTTTGTTTTCATTTCCAAGTCAAAAAATGGCCCCTAGAGTGAGAGATGTTGCTTGGGCATATGTTGAAATGGTTGTGAGTCAAATTCATTGCAAATTGTGCCATAGAAAAATTAAGGAAGGTCATGGGGACATTAATAGGCTGAAACAACACTTGGTGGGGATTAGAGACCAAATTACTCCATGTGAATCAGATGGAATTGGGGAGATTAGGAAGAAATTGTTAGCCAAATTTGAGAAGTTTAAAGAATAAAAGGCTAGGAAAAAAGAGTTAGAGGTTGAAATTGGGATGAAGAGGAATATACCAAAAGTGCTCACTACTAAACCCCATTTTGATCTTGCAGGTTCTTCCTCTATCCCTTGTACTGATGCATCCAACCCCTTCTGATATGGTCCTCCCTCTTTGGAGTCTATTCAAGAAAAGGATAAGGGTAAAATGTAAAAGAAGGGTGATATGAATACCAAAAGTTATTTCACTGTCACACCCTCCTCTCCATCAGATGCACATGGTCCTCAAGCTAATAGAACTTTGTAGCCCACTTTAAATGACCATTGGAAGAAAGAATTGAGGGAGACTACTTGTGATTACATATGTAGATGTTGGTATGATGCTGGTATCCCCTTCAATGCTTCTTGTTCACCATATTATGAGCCTATGTTTGATGCCATACATGCTGCTAGAAAAGGCTTGAAAGGCCCTACTATGCATGAGATAAGGGGGTATTGTTTGTAGAAGGAAATTGCCTCCATTAATGTGTATTTGAAATATTTCAAGGACACATGTGCAAGAACAAGATCTATCATCATATTAGATGGATGGAATGATGAAAGAAATTGTACCATCATAAACTTTCTTATCTTTTTCCCATAAGGAACCATGTTTCTAAAATCAGTTGATGCATCTGATAAGGTAAAATATGGACAATTGTTGTTTCAACTATTGGATGAGGTTGTTGAGGAGGTGGGGGTGGCTAATGTTGTTCAAGTCATCATAGATAATGCCTCTAAGTATGTTCTTGCTAGTAAATTATTAGAGGAAAAACACAAAACCATATTTTGGACCCCATGTGCTGCACATTGCATAGAACTCATGCTTGAGGATATTGGAAAATTAGATTGGGTCAAAAACACTGTAGATAATTCCAAAAGCATAAATTTTTTTATCTACAATCAATCATGGATTTTGAGCCTAACGAGGAAACACACAGGGGGCAGGGATATTATTGGGCTTGCCATCACTAGATTTGCTACTCATCTTTTGACATTGTAGTCTATACTTTCACAACATTGAAACTTGCAAAATATATTTTCCAGTGAAGAATGAAATGAAATCTAGTGATCTCACAAATAGGAAGGAAAAGAATTGAAAAAGGAATTTAATAAATAAATAATTGAGGAAAGGCAATAGAGATTGTGAAGTTTGCTCAGCCACTGGTTAAGGTGTTGCGATTGGTGGATGGGAAAAGATTGGCTATGGGCTTCATTTATGAGGCTATGGATCAAGAAAAGGAGCAAATAAAGAGGGAATAAAAGGATAAAGTGACTAAGTATGGGCCCATTTGGGCAATCATTGATGAAATATGCAACAATCAACTCCATCACCCTATACATGCATCTAGGTATTTTTTGAACCCATGGTATCATTATAAAGCAAAGGCTGTAGGAGATTTGAAGGGGGAGGTTAGAGATGGATTGATTGACTACATTGATCGCATGATCCATTGGAGTTTTATCAGCTAGAGATACATTGACATGCTACAACCTCAGCAATGCCTTGGGTACCTTTGGGAAGAACATAGCAAAGATTGCAAGGGAAGCAGATGAGCGAGGTAAACAAAAATTTCAATTTTCAAATTCTTAATACTTATTTTGTTAAATCGTTTATAATTTGAAAGTTGGATATAATTTGTAATTTTGTTGAGCTAACTCATTACATCCTATTTTTTTTGCAACATAATGGTGGCAGGCTTTTGGTAGCCATTGTCCTGAATTGTAGAAGTTTGCAATTCGTATTTTGAGTCAAACTTGCAGTGCCACTAGGTGTGAGCACAAGTGGTCTGCCTTTGAGAGGATTCACATGAAGAAGAGAAGCCATTTGGATAAAAAAAGGTTAAATGATCTAGTCTATTTCTAATACAGCCTCTGTGATGAAAGGATATTTTGGGGTATACCAATTTCCCCTTCCTTTATAAATTTTGACCCTGAGGCCTATGGGTTATGTGCTCATAGACCTATTGGAAGCATTCATTCATGCTTAGGCTTCAAAACCATGGACCACACATTTATCAGGATACACAAGACACACGGAAAACCCCGCCATGAACCCTTGGGTTGGACTTCAAATATATATAAGCTCGCATCTATAAATATTGTCGGGTCCACCCTCATCCTTCGCTTTTTGGTTGTGCTTACTCCTCCAAACTCCGATCTCTAATCAACACTATATTGGCCTATCAGTGAAATCTCTCATCGGCCATCGGCACATCGCATGTCTACCATCACTATTCTACTGTCACTTAACTTTAACCTTTACGATATGCGATTAGCGATCAAATCATGACCATCGATCCTAGATCTTGATCTGACAATTGAAGCTTGATGGCACGATCACAATCACAATGTTTCAAGGACCAGTGCTGATAATACCATAAGCTTTCCTCTGATGCAATATGAATGAATTACTCCACAATGATTCCATCCGTGCCATTGATCTTACATATCTAATGATCCTTGTGTATTGTTGCATTTGTTTCCTCCTTAACTTGGTTTCATTTGTTTTTTATGGATTTTATGTTAAAATCACGATTCTCTGCCATGCTCTGTTACAACATAGAACACTCACATAATTGACATTTTAGATCACCATCGATCCATACAGTGATCAATGGTCAATCTAACCTGCAAAACTGAATTCAACTCTATATATGAATTTCACACACTCAGACTATTTATACAGTAATACATAGGTGCATTAATCAACACCAAACACATTTTTATATTACATGACATAGTTACATTCTAAGGAATTTCATCCTTAGGCACAAGTTCTCCTTCAACTACATTGTATCCTATAGTCTGGTAACACAAACTCTATCTATTGCTCTCTTATCTACTTGAACACATAGTTTCATCAATATATGTAAAGAAACATTGGATCGGATCATTATGAAGGATCCGATAAAATCCTCTTTATGAATCACTCAACTGTCCCTGATTCTCTTTACATGCATACATATGTGGTAGATTACATTTAATAAATTCTTCAAGAGACTTTATCCATTCCATCATTTACTCTGTTTTAAATAGATTTGTCCCCTGTTCAGCTCCAATGATCCACATCTACTCCTTCTCCACTTTGGATTCCTCTTTTGGTTAAAGGGGTTCAGATGCTCTTGCATCAGACTCCCGAGGCAAAAAAATTTATGACCTCTTGGTCCTATGCTTCTCCTTATCCTTAGCAATTCTACCCACTTCTTTAGTGGAACTGCCTTCATGATCTTCTCTGAGTTGCAACCAACCTCTACAGTAACATTCTTTCTCTGCTACACGATACCTCAATAAGATTTCTCCTGATCTTAGTCTTTTGGCATCCTTTTGGTTCTCTCTTCTATGGAACCAATTGAGCACTCCTTGCTCTAGGTTGCTGCAAGTCTTCTCACCTTCAGCTGTCATTCTCTGCACAAGAGTAAGACCATAACTCTCCAGCTTCAACAACTGTACCTCCTTTCCTTTTACTTCCACTCTTTCTCCTTCTCGTAGGAAAACTTTCCCTTAGCTTGCTTTTGCACGCATAATCTTCTTCTACTCTGATACCAAATGATGAAAGGAGATTTTGGGATATACCAATTTCCCCTTTCTTTATAAATTTCAACCTTGAGGCCTATGGGTTATGGGGCAACAGACCTATCAGAAGCATTCGTTCATGCTTAGGCCTCAAAATCATGGACCACACATTTATCAGGATACACATGATACACAAGAAATACATGGAAAACCTTGCTACGAACCCTTGGGTCAGACTTCAAATTTCTATAAGCCTGCATATTTAAATATTGTTGGGTCCATGCTCATCCTTCGCTTTTCGTCTGTGCTTACTCCTCCGAACTCTGATCTTCGATCAAATCTATATCAACCTATCAGCGATACCACTCGTTGGCCATTAGTACATCACATGTCGGCTATCGCTATTCCATTGTCCCTTAACTTTAACCTTTGAGATATGCGATTAGCAATCAAACCATGACCGTTGATCCTGGCTCTTGATCTAATGGTTGATGATTAATCACACAATCACAATCGCACTGTTTCAAGGACCAATTGTGATAATACCATAAGCTTTCCTCCAATGTGATATGAATGAATTACTCTGCAGCAATTCCATCTGGGTTGTTGATCTTACAGATCTAACATTCCTTGTGTATTGTTGTATCTATTTCCTCCTTAACTCGGTTTCATTTTTTTTATATGGATTTTACGTTAAAATCATGGTTCTCTGCCATGCTATGTTGTGACATAGAACACTCATATAATTGACATTTTAGATTGCCATCGAGCCATACAGTGATCGATGGTCAATCGAACCTGCAACACTGGATTCAACTCTATATATGAATTACACACACACAGACTATTTATGCAATAATACATAGCCGCATCAATCAACACTAAACACACTTTTATATTACGTGGAATAGTTAAATTCTATGGCATTTCAACCTTAGGCACAAGATCGCCTTCGACTACATTGTATCCCACAGTCTAGTTACACAAATTCTATCTATTGCTCTCTTATCTACTTGAACATGTAGGTTAATCAATATATCTATATATATATATATATATTATATTATATATTATATATATATATATATATATATATATTAATATATAATTTAATATAATATTATATATATATAAGGAAACATTGGATAGGATCACTGTGAAGGATCTGATCAAATCCTCTCCATGAATCACTCAACTATCCCTAATTCTCTCTACATGCATACATATGTGGCAGATTACATTTAATAAAGCTTTCGAGAGACTTTATCCATTCCATAATTTACTCCGTTTTAAATAGATTTGTCCCTGTTCAGCTTTGATGGTCCATGTCTCCTCCTTCTCCACTTTATATTCCTCTTTTAATTAAAGGGTTTCAGATGCTCCTACATCACTCTGGCTCAGACGCAACCAATTGTTGAACAAAAGACTTGATTCAGATCCCATTGTGTTTGAAGACATTGATCCAACATCAGATTGGGTAGTGGAGAGTCATCCAACAGAGTTTCATTATGATGAGGATATTGATTATGATTATGAGATGATGGCATCACTTGAACATAATGTTCAGTTGAATGTAGATCCCAATCCACTTGCACCATCCTCAAGGCCAGCAAGTCCTATGGTTGTAGGCACTTCCTTTGCTTAGCCATGACAGAAGCACATATCTCATCTATCTCAACTCGCAACTATTGCATAGCCTGTTATTGCTACCACTTCTATAGTTTCATTTGGAGATGATGAGAAGGAAGAGCCAAGGGGCCCCCTGTTTGAGTCTGATCCAGAGGTTGATCCAAATGATCTTGGCTCCTCTAGCAGTAGCTAGTAGTACTGGTCACAATTTACTTTTGTTGTAGAGGCCATTTCTAGCCTCCTTGGTTATGTGTTT
The DNA here is from genome assembly GCA_000404065.3 of Pinus taeda. Lineage (NCBI taxonomy): Eukaryota > Viridiplantae > Streptophyta > Pinopsida > Pinales > Pinaceae > Pinus > Pinus taeda. The sequence continues at coordinate 222,743 of APFE031748716.1, forward strand.
TTGTTTTGATCTCTATAGCATCATCATGTATGTATTGGATATCGCATGTGTGCCATTTTGATATAATGGATATATTAATGAGCCTACTTTGATCATATGTTGTTTTATATCTATATTATATGCTTTGTGTTTGGAAACATGAATGAAAATCTTCCAAATTATGTTATATATATATAATATATATATATATATATAATATATATATATATATATATATATAATATATATATATATATATATATATCTAATGTATTTTTTACAATGACTGAGTCATTGAAATTGATTCAGCTGAGTGGATATTGAGTCAGAGTCGACCCTCGGCTGAGTTGGAATCGATGTCAGAATTTTAAAACAATGGCCAAAAGAGGTCCATTAGTCTTGATTTGAATGGTAAGGTCACTAAGGGATCATCAATGAGTTGTCATGAGTGAATGTTAGAAAAATTGATGGTGGTTGTGCTAGTATTGTGCATGAATGTTCGCACCAATGTCAACCAGACTCGCAAGAATGTATGCTACAGTGCATGGCTTAGAAGGATTCCTATGGTAACTGCAGGATGGAGGTATAGGATCATCATGGTGAATGTGTTTTGACCTGTCCAAGAGAAAATAAGAAAATAGGTTTCTAGTCATTTTTGAAGCAGCATAATGAATCAACACATACATTAGATCCTCTTCATTAGAAAGCACTCTTAGAAAGCTTTCCAACTGTATGTGGAAGTCCAAAAATGGTCTCGTCGATCAAAAGATATGGCTTGTCGAAGTTTAAAGTTTTGAAACCTTTAAAAGGAAGGAAAAAGAGCATATTGGAGGTCCAGAGTGATCAGTGTTCAGTGATTGGAGGTCCAACACATATCACAACATTAATCATATCAGTGATCAGAACAATGAAGGACTATGGTGAATCGACAATCGACAATTGGTCGGGTCTAGGGCATAATGCATATCAACAATCAGTGAGTTAGAGGAGTGATGACTTTAAAAAGTGTGATATGTGAATTTGCGACATGAAAATATGCTGATAGTGTTAAACCATTAGTGAAGCACTGAAATAGAATAACAAATAAATTCATTGCAAAATCAGAGGTGGACAAGCCTTTTTTCTCTCCTCTACCGGGACGCTTGGTGGAATATGATTGGTTTTGATAAAGCTAAATGGCATGTGATGCCAGTATGACATGGTGGTATGGGGGACAAGTGGCAGGAATTTTTTGCATTTTGGGGGGTCATAAGAGGGAAAATCAGAGTGACACATGTCACCACTCATGATGTGCCACATATCAGTGATGATGTCATATCGGAAGTTTGTGATTGAAGGTTGAGGGATATCATCGCTTTGTCACATTTGATACTTGAAAAAGTTTCGATTAGAGGGGGCTTCAATATCGGGGCTGGCACATGGTCATTAATATTTAAAGAACTCAATTGCTAATGCATTTAAAAAAGGAAAAGAACCCATGGAAGGACTCTAAAAAGCCTTCACACCTCAAGGTTGGGCTAGTGGTCATTGCCTTTGGTCTTATGGAAAAGAAATGTAGGAAGTGGCTAAAAGAAAAAGGGGCCAAGGTAACATTGGAACTCGTTGTTTTGTAATGTCTTTTAGTTAAAAAGTCTCGATGAAGTAAAAGCTCTGAAGTGGCATCGTGGAAATATTATAGGGCATAAATCACTCTGGTAGTGTAATATAGGGACGGTAAGAAGATGAATGTGTCAACAACTACAAGGATCAAATCACAAGAGGCCAAGGAATATTGGTGAAACAATAAGGCCAAAACAAGGTGGAAAATTCTCTGATAAGACCATGCAGAAGTGTCAACAGATGTATGAGTTGACTGCTATTGAATCACAAGAAAAGAGGGATGGTAGTTTGGAATGAACACTCAACAAACTGGTGTGAAAATAACTACAACCACTTTGGATTTAAATGGCAAAGGATTAACACTAATAAAACAATTTATAGTTTTAAAGGCTAAATATTTTATAGTTGAATTGAAGAAGAATGAAGGACCAGTTGTAGAGGGACCCATTATGATAGAAAAAATGCTAAAACTACAATTAGGGATCTGTTCTACTTTCAACGGAAGCATTTGACCATATATTTATTTTTCCTGAATACAAGCATATTTCATATACTTATTCCAGGACAAATAAAATATTTTTAAGTTTATCTTTCACATGCATGAACTTGAGAGATATTTAAAATATCTTTGTTTCTGTAATTATGTTATGACGAGAATTTTGTAGAATTGTTATGTAAAGCACTATATAAAAATTTTATGAATATGTAAACAAGGTTGGAACTTGTATGAAGAAAGAGTTGTACATTGAGGTAAGTCGTGAATTGTACTCGAAGTGGTCAATTTGTAGAAATACTGAGAACGTTTGTTCCAAGATTCTCGTGTCAAGCAATTGGTGATGCATTATTTCATGTAAGATTATTTATTTTCCTTACTTTCCATATGTTTTTCTGTCTTTATTATTACAAGAAGATTAAGTGCTGAATTTTCTTAAGTTTACTCTGCTCTATCTTGTTAACAATGTCAATGTTTTTTTCTAAGATTTAAGTATAGAATTCATCTGTGTATACTCTATATTGAAATTGATCCTAAATTGTATTAATCTTATTCACACCACAAGAACCCTTAAAGGATCCAAGAGTTTGCCTACCCCACCCCGTTATAGTTCCTCTATCATTTTTTGTAATTGACTACTTAAATTTTATTGAATCCATGCACAAAGGACTTATCCATCATCTTTAAACCAAACTTTTGAAAAACAAAACTTGAAATTAAATATATAGCCTAATATATTAAAAATAGAAATCCAAATCAGACAGAGAGATCTCTCTCTGATGCTGGAAGGGGTAGATACCAGCATTAAAATTGGTTTTGTGGTTACCTTTGTAGTTTTCTTCCTCAACCTAGGAAAATTACAGAGTGATAACATGGACCAATATGTATATTAACTCACAAATACTTTTCATACTCTATGCAAAAATTTTGACATCAAACAATTTGAGTGACATTTGGTGCTCAGCTACCACGTGGTCTGCACAAATACATTGAGGAAGAAATGGAGTTCTTGGACATCTCCTCACTTGGTGCAACATATCAGTATCCTGCTAAGATTGCAAAAAACAATAAACAAAAGAAGCTTGAATTTGGTTCTGTGAATCAAAAGAAGGGAAAGAGCACCCCCAAGTCATAGAATAAAGGACAAGGCCAAGGCAAGGTGACCTAGTACAAGTTGTCGAAGCCATAAGAAAATAATGAAATTGTGAATATAAAGAAGGACATAGGAAGATGGTGTGAGTTCCATAAGTGCCCCATTCACAACACAAGTGAGTTTTAAACCAAGCAGTCATTCGTGTTTGAGTTGAAGACTTTAGATTCAGATGCATGTTACAACTCTAAGTTACAACTTGAAAAGGGGAATGAGAAAAGAAAGCTTATTATTGATGCAAAGCCCAATGCCACCATGTTCACCACCAAGATCCATAATATTGAGCTCTAAGATCCAAAGCGGGAGCACTGTTGGGCATGGAATTCCCCCCATAGCAGGTTTTCAGGCTCAAAGCCCAAGTTTTCGTCAAAGGTTTTGTAAGACTATGAATTGCGGGTGCGGAGCGCGAAGTAGAGGTTAAAGTCATAGGGCTATCCACCCTAAAGTAAGGTAATTTAATGCAAAGACATGTCAACCTACCCATGGTCTACAGACCATGGGATTGTATAAATAGAGCAAGGCACTAAGTTGTAAAGATAGTGGAGGATAGAGGAAGTAGCAAAGGAATGGTTGAAGCTTAGAGTAGGATTCTAAGTGTATTGGGTCGTAGTAGTAGGAAGAGGCTCTGCAGTTGAGTGCACAGAGGCCTAGTAGAGTTTGCAGCTAAGTGCGTGAACCCCTGCAGCTGAGTGCGTAGGGTTGTGCCGAGTTTGTAAGAAAGATTGAAGATTAATAAAAGAGAAGTTGATTCCAACTTCTGTGTAATTGTTGTGAATTATCTTATTTATGTTTGTATTCATTTATGTATCACCCGCACTGATATGATTGATGAATATGCTGTAATAAACATAAATCTTACACACACAAGTTAAGTAATTTGTTAATTGGCAAGGAACTTGGGTATTATATGGGTCACACCCTGAGTAGGGTTGCATGGAAGCCACACCACAGGTGGCAAAGGGATCGCAAATGCACATAGTGACAAGTTAGACCGTGGACCTCTAGAAGCCCCTCAAACATCCCAAGGGTGGGGAAACCTAGTTCTAGCACCCTCCCATACTACTTTGAGTGAGACCTCAGTCCGTACTCTATGGACTATTACTGAAAGGGCCAGTAGTACTGGGATTTGGTTGGCTAAATCACCTTTGAACCTGGTTCAGGCCCATACAAGCCAACAAATGGTTTCGTTGCCAGGAGCAGGATTTGCATAAAGGATTTCTGATGTCGTGCCACTAGAATCCTATAAAGAAAGAAATTTAAGAGTGGTTGGCCAAGAAGATTCACGAGTTCACGACACAGGAAAAAATAAAATTGTGAGTATCTAACGAACAATGGTTGGAATGCTACTTGTACATTGAAATCCATGAAATTTTCTTTGCATCTTTTCCGTCTGAGCTGTATGAATGGATTGTGAAGTTAGCAGAAAGCCAGGGAAGGGGAAGACTTGAAAAACTAATAGAGTGGACTCCAGAACTAATGCACAGACTAGAAGCCTTAGAAGATAAGATAGTGCGAGCTGTGGACCACTGGATCGACCGAATAATAGGAGGATTTATCACTAAGTTTTTGGTATACATGACCATTAGCTACAGTGAGGCAAAGCGACATTTTCTCAAGGGACCACGAGGTAAGTATATTGAATCTTTGAACACTTAGATTAAGATGTTATTTTGTGAAAAGCGGGTTATGCGAATAAATTAATGTTTGGGACTACAAGAAGCGGAAATATCTACAGAAGTGAAAGTAGTGAGGAGTTGGAAAACATTCCGTTAGAACCCTCATGGGAAAGTGAGGAGGAGCTCATGAAAGTCTCTCCGAGAAGCGTGGTAAGTTTGATAAGGCAGAGAATTCCACGTTTACCACCCCCACCCACACTACCACCCGTTTCACCCTCGTCACCTCCATCTCCACCCACTCCACCTCCGCCACCACCGTAGCTGAGTATGGCAAGTGCAATCATATCGTCAGTGTTCAAAGGAATAGGAAATGAAGATCCAAACCAATTCTGGTTCATGGTAAGAGTAGTATGGGAAGCATAGGGTATCGTGGATGATAATATTAAAAAGGTTATGCTAGTGAGCACATTGCAGGATCACGCATTAATGTAGTATATTAAGAACTCTAATGACCACTTGAACACAAGAATTGTAGAGAAGAAGATCACGTTGAATAGGGAATTTAGTAGGCCGACATCAGAGACACAATCAATCATCGGGTTTAAGGAGATCGCGATGCTCCTAGGCGAGACCCCCTGGGATCTGGACCAAAGGCTAAAGAGTATGATCCATGAAGCCAATATGACATTAACATATGCACAACATTGCACATGGTTTGTGGCATCACTTACACCACACTTAAGGATGTCGCTGTCACAGCAAAAACTTTCCACCCAGGCTGAAGCATTGGAGATGGCAATAATATTGCATGAGACCCCTATTCAAGACCCTGTGTTAGGAGTCCAAAAAATCCACACGCAACTATAGAATCTGTGTCTAGAGATGCAAATTTTGAAACAAGAGAGGACAACTCGACTGGATGTGCGCGAGGAGGTATGGTGCATAAAGTGCAAAGGCCAGGGGCATGACAAGGACCATTGTCCAGTGTTTGCGAACTACTTGGCAGGGGGAGGGCTAATGCCGTTAAGACTGGAGGCACAGGTGAGGTTGAGTGTGGTGTCTACATTATGGTGCATGATCTACCAAATAGGAGGAAGACATACCATGGATAATTTTCATCTATTGCAGAAGTATATGCAGATGTCCAAACAATTGTTTTGTAATTTCTGCAGGTCAGTAGGCTATGAAAAATGCCCCTACCGAAGATATGAAATAATGATGGATCCGACTACTACCTACAGGATACAGATCAAAACACAAGCCCTCGACCCAAATTCAGGGATGGTGCGTGGTGGGTTTTAGGGGCGCGGTCGGGGTCAAGGTGGAATGGGACCAGGAAGGGGTCACAGACAGATAATTTGTTACAATTATGGAGGGCCAGGGCATTATGCCCGCGATTGTATGAACCTGACTAGGATACCATGTTGGTACTGTAATCAATTTGATCATGGGGTAGAAGATTTCCCTTCGTTGATAGTGAAGGTGCATGAAAAGGGGGTACTCCAGCCCCCTCTTACCCAGAATTTACAAATGATGAGGTCTGAACCGCGCGAAGAAGACCCAAATGTAAACATGATGCTCAGGAGCGATATGGCCATGAGAGATGATAAAGGGAAGCAGCCAGAAGACAATGCATGGGTTCACAAGGCTCCTACAAAGGAACCCGAGTTTGACTTAGAACATGCAAAGGAGACATTCATGGAAGCTAAGAAGAGCTTCACGGAGGCCTCCACTTCAGGTAGTAAGGATCAACTAGAATTAGGGATGGATCCTTCAATGCTCACTACCTTTCTGGAGACACACATGAAACTGCTGCGCGACAACAAGGTAGTCAAAGGGCTACAGGAACTTATCACTAGGTGCACGGGGTCAGGAGAATCATGCGTGGTCTGAAATCTTGGAAAGCATGCATTGCACACAAGAAGGGAGACGAGGTTGACTGCACAAAAAGGAAAGTACGAAATGGATTAGGTAATCCTAGATCTAGGTTTGGACGTGAATGTACTACCAAAGCAAACATAGGAATGCATGGGCAGACCCACGTTACAATGATCCCCTATTCAGTTATGAATGGCAAACAATCAGAAGCTTTTTCCCATGGGAAGATTGCAAGGGGTGACAGTCGATATTGAAGGCGCGAGCGCGTGGGCGGATTTTGAAGTGATAGAGATTGTCGATGACAACAATCCCTATCCCGCACTACTAGGAATAGATTGGGCTACTGATATGAACATAGTTATAAATCTGAAGAAGAGCAAAATGATATTTGAGAAAAAGTCACTACGCATAGTAGTACCGCTAGATCCAGCCGAAGGAGCGCCATACACTGAACTGTTGCACGATGATGATAGTGATGATGATCTTGATTGTATCTACAAGATAACTACATAAGGAGAGGATTGGGTGAATCCAACTACAGATGGAAGGATTTCATGGGAGTATGAAAGCTCCTACACTTCGGATTCAGATGAAGAGATAGAGTGAAGGTAGAATCAGCTACATGAAGTAACAACACTGAATTGCAACATGATGATTAAGACATTGCATTGCGTAACAATAGAGGCAAGGGAGCTATTGACATATGATGGATTATCAGCGGTGGATGCATTTCTGAGCAAATTTGAAAGTGCAGTACCAGAAAAGAAGCAGTTTGATGCTAAAGTGGGCACTGCACGCAACAACTGCACTATGGTGGGGTACACATCAAGGAACTTTTGAAGATTGGTGTGGATGTACAAAGATGATGCGCCTGCATTTTGGAAAACCATAGCTTCGAATGAAATCCAATGAGCAAGGGTACAACAACTTGCATGCCCACCTTTCTCGATTGGTACAAACATATATTGTACAGTCTGCACAAGCGCACACCACCCCTAGCCTAGAGAATTGGAACAAACCACAACAGCAATAAAGGTGACACACGTTACCAATTCTCCATGATGAGGCATTCCAGAAGGTGCGCGGAGTATTGAACAAGGTCCACCAAGCGAGACAAACTGATTGGGACTTGCACATGCCAGTTGTTCAATGGGCCTATAGGACCATGTGCAAAAACCTATGCGCGGAGAGGATTCCAAAGGTGCGAAATAGAGTAGAAATCGAAATTTCTGAAGGGAATACCAAAAGGAATCCACACATAATAGCTCCCACATTTATGACAGCACGTAAAGACCAAGATGATGGAATCACACAACTACGCAAGGACAACCATATAAGGATTCGGGAAGCCATTCGACGAGGGAACCTTAGACATCGCGGACTTGAAGAAGATCAGGTACGATTGAGGACGAAAAGTATTTTGAAGGACGCTGAGATCAAAAGACTAGAAAATGGGTCACACAAGTATGTCTCGTTGATAAACCAAGCATGACAAGGCAAGATAGGGATGGTCATACCATTCCATTAGAAAATTGTCACCGAGAATTTATGACTTTGCTACCATGGTTGAGACAACACCTTATCAAACACAGTAGCTAGGGGAGTGCACCACCTAAGGTAGAACACGCGGCAATGGTTGTCGCGAGGGAAATTGAGGAATGTCCATGAACTATACTGGAAGGAAAATTGAAGTCTTGCACAGATGGTGCAACCACTTGACTAGTCGTAGGGAGCATAGTCTCAGTGCTCCAGACAGTTGAAAGAGAGCACGGGACTCTAAAAGAGTCTATTTGGGAATTGCGCGATGAAGGAGGTGTGTGTAGACTTAGCATGGTACAAGGTTCATTCCCGCACATCGGGGGCTGTGCTGCCATGCAGGTAAAGTGGGAAGTAAATGTTGGTGTCACTATTCATGATGAGATGTCCAATTTAAGGCAAAAGGGAGTAGGCGGTGAGAAATTAAGACACGAATTAAGAGCTATATTTGGGATGATATGCCACCAAGAATGCATTAATTACTCAGAAGTGGGGGAAACAGTCAAATACAAATTCAAAATATGCTATAAAACTCCCAAGGGTAGCCACGAGATAACACTTATTCATTTGAGATTTGAGCTATTGTGAAGAGTATAGAGTGTTGAGCACCAAGCGGTATTTGAGCCCCCATGTTTGCGAACAACCACAGAAAATTTGAACAAGATGACAACTACCAAGAGAGGTGTGGGTTTTGTAGAGAGTACCGCCGAGAAAACTGCGTAGAGCCCTACGGTGCAGGTGGGGGATGAGGTGAAAATTCCGAAATCACCTTGGATGCCAAGGCCCAAGAAGGATAAATAGGCAGCGGGACCAGTCCCCATGTCCCTAGAAAATCTGTTGTTTGGTAAACTTTCCATGGAAGAAAAGGGAAAGGCTATCAACATTGAGACAGATGATGAGGAGGAGGACCTCCAGGCTCTTGTAGATGAGATAGAGGTAGATGAAGAAATGGAAGAAGACATCCAACCGGCGCACGGTACAGCAAAACTGCTAGAGTACGTTCCTTCATGGAAAGGGAAAGCTAAGGTACCCAAGGATTTGGATGCTGCTAAGAGCACACTCCAAACCCAACTCCTCCCAAATGGAATTATGTTTGAAGGCTCAGCCCTGGGCCATGTGCCCACAATGAAATTTGAAGACTGGGACCTCGTGAATAGTGAGAATCTCCCACACCTAGAGACTAAGAACCTCATGAAACAGAGCAAGGAGGGGTCAGTTATAGTGCTAGAGCCACAAAAATGGTTGCGCAACATGGATAAGGCTAGACTACTCCACCTACCATGGATTTTGCACTTTCACTGTGCACCTATCACGATCTTTGTCATTAGGCAGCTACTTTTCCTGGTGCATGATGGATACTTATGGCTAGAGGAGCCTATTCCCATCATGGCAGAGCTTATCCATAGGATTTCCTGGCTTCCCTATAAGGGAAAGGACCCCATGAAGATAGGTGACAAAAGTGGAGATTTGGAACTCGCAAAGGCCATGAAGAAGAAGGACAAACTGGAAAAGAAGAAGAGAGGCTACACAATCAATAGCATTAAAGATAAAGGGTTGCACGTAGCCACACAAATACTGTCTGGGAAGTTGATGAGAAAATGCAGCGGAGATGATGTACCAGCACTGGTTGTTGCGCTAGCAAAACAATGCATGGAAGGGGTCCAATTTAACTGGGCTGAATTCCTTTGCGAAGAATTCCTAACCAACTACAAGGAAGCTCAGGAGCAAGGGAAGACCTTTCACTACGTGTGGTTTCTCTTGTCTATTTTATTAGTAACAGGGGAACTACCTAAGGAGAGTTAGTTCCCTCATATTGAATAGGACTTGCCAGAGGCTGCAAAATATGCATCGCTCTAGGCTACGAACGCTGCCACTTAGATCCGTGAAACTAAGATCTTCTGGGTGCTCATGGCTGCAAGCATCCAGATGTGGATTAATAGGAGGTTGTACCTATCCCCCATAGTGTACAACAGCCTGTGGAGCTTTGCACACTTCAAGGAAGATATACACAATGTGTATATCAAGGCACGTAAGGATCTGGTGCAGAACTGGACAAAGCTTCCTTTCATCACAATTGATGATGCCATCTTCTCCATACATGAATCATGGCCTCCTGAGTGGCATGCCCCGAATCTGGCAAAGCAGGATAGAACAGTGGCACAAAAGCAGAAGTATGCCACCAAGCTGCATATCAACCACTTAGCCCAACAGAAGTGCAACAAATAGTTGGCCGTGGAGGTAAGAGTTGCTCGCGAGGCAGTGAAGGTAGTCGAAGAGCAAGCCAAGGTTACCGACAAAGTAGCAGCAAGACAGGCAACAGGGGGCACCATGACACAGGGGGAAGAGGGCCCGAATTTATCCACAGGACAAGGAGCAAAGGACATAGCAGAAGGCGCAAACCCGAGCACAACATCTACACTGCCGAAACGGACGTGCATTACCAAAAGATTAGGCCCATGAAAGAAGGCCAAGGCTTCCAAACTGGATATCGAGCCAATTACATTGACAGAGGGTGACCTCTATGAAATCTGCGACACAGTTCGTGAGGTCACTCAGGAAGTGCTCCAAGAAGCTATGTGTGATGCAAGAAAGTGTTCTCTCTGTGGATAGAGGCAACCCCTCTAGCCCTAGAGTGGGTCTAGTCACAAACAAGGACAGATCAACAATAGATTTCCTTAAACAGTCATAGTTGGAGGTCTACCTCAACTGGTGGTTGATGGAGTTCCATTGCGCTGCTCCAGCTTTCCCTTCCTTCTCCTCAACGAGTGATCAACTTGAAACAATGCAAAGGAAATACAACAAAGCATGTAACCGGAAAACAATAATGATCTATTTACTCACAAAGTCAAGATGTCACGAGCTATCAAGTAAATTGCATACAAGACATAGGAAAACATCATTGGTTGCATTAATAGTGAAATAAGAGCAAGCTTACAACTGGAGTCTTGACGTCGCAAGAGTTCTCAAAGGGATCTAGCCAGCACGTTCTTCAAGCATTCACTCTTTGAAGATGGATCTCCCAACATACAAAGTCTCTCTCTAACTCATAAGTTTTACATAAAGTCAAGGGCACTTCACAACCTTCCACAAGCTATCAACACTCTCACACTTGTCACACCCACACCAACTATCTATCAAACTCAAAACCACTCACAACTCTGCTCAATCCAAGAATTTGCCAACTAGTAACTAGCTAATCATAGTAAAGGTGAGTGTTTAAATAGGAGAAGGAGTATCCATCAAAGGTGGAAGAGAGAGATTATCCCCAAGGAAGGTAGCACAATTAACGAAACTGCCATACCAGGGAAGGAAGGGCGACATAAATTAGGTCAACAACTAGGTCTAGAGTCATCTAGAAGGCTGACTATTGGAACAAATGCACCCAATCTGGATCATCGCAGGTGTATAACAGATCCTCAGCACTGACATCGCTAGTAAGCAATGTAGCCAGTCAGATCATTGCCAAAGATATCAAATAGCCTCATGACGGGGCATGAAATCGAACTATCGTGGGAAACAGATGTACTTCCACGCTGGAAGCGTGACTGGACTATTTATGAGCATCGTTCAGTGCGTATATTAAGTCCATAGTCATGATGCGATAGATAACTTAGGAAAAGTGGGTCAATTGGTAGCATCAGAGAGCATTTGTTCAGCATGAGCATGTTTGACTTGGACACATGACACATTAGAAGGACTGGGAGTGAAGGTAGTGACAAATTACTGTGTAACAGATGCCACTAAAGTATGAAGCCCAAGAGAGTGGGAGGGGTGAAATGCTTTATGAAACTGACTGAGTTGGAACACCATCTGGAAGAACCTGCACGTGCAAGTAAAACTGATATCTTTGAAAGTGAAGTACATGTATTCTAGGCATGGGTGTGGCCATCCAAAAAATACGAATTAGGTCTGTGGTTTGGATGCAACCATCCAACTAATAAGACCATGATAATGATAAAAGTATGGTCACATCCATCCATCAATGAGTCATGTAATCATGAACCAATCCACGCAACCTGAACATGTGTAATCGAAGTTCGGGGTCTTGAACCCAACCGATCATAGTACAAATTCTAACATGCCAATAGAGGTGCTAAAGTCGAGCATGAGAGAAATTTGCTTGATTACTGGTCGATGATGTAAATTATTAATAAGCGTGAGAGAAACCACCAATAATGCAATGGTTCTTAAGGTACTATCCAGTACAATCCACGAAGTGTGAAGAATGAGCTGAACTCAAACACTCGTGGAATCACCCAATCGATGACCAATGATGTAAGCTGACCATTAGGTGTGAAGAACTTGCCATTGAGGCATGCAAACTCCAAGGTACCAAAAGGGATCTCTAGATCAATCTCCCGAATAATGAGCTGATGTTGATAGGATACGACCTGTCGTAGAAGTGCCATAATGTTTCCCCATCAATGACACAAGACAAGGAACAAGCGGTAGATGGTGAAATAGAGTATCAGAGGAAAAACGAGGGTGTAAATTGCAGAAAGATTATACTCTTCAACATGTCGGCAACATGACTCTGGAGGGTGGCAGCATTCAGGTACCAAGGGATCAGAGGCTTAATGGAGATAACATGGATCAGATGGAATGAGGCTAAATGTCAACCCAAACTTGTGGAAGGCCAAATGCCAATGTATGGATATCCAAACCTGACAAGAAGCAAAAATGTCGATGTTCAAGAGTGCCTAGCTGGCATAGATAATCAATGATGATTTCCAAATTTTTCCCCCACCATTGTTGGCAAGTACCCCAATTATTTTTGAAAACAAGCTTGAATGGGATAGCATATGCTTGTAATATAAGTTCGACCTTCGGTCGAATCCAACCTAGTAATAGTTTAACGAGCCCTAGGAAGGAGAACCTCGAGTCTCGTCATGGTGACGAGTCCAATGTCGTCAGGTATTAATGAGTCCAACATAGGTAAAACTCAGAGTCTTTTTCATGTTTAGAGAGTTTGAAAAAGACATGGAAAAGAAAACTCCAGGGGGGTCCTTTTTCGTAAATTTGTGTCTCTCAAGCCCGAAAAATTATAAAACAATACTCAAAAGAACCACTTGACCATTATGATCAAGGAGTACTTTTCGTGATTAGTGGCCTTGATCTGAAAAAGTAGAAAATAGATCAAAGACACGTCGTTTCCTAACCAGTATCGAACCTGAAACGACAAAGGTCTAGCAATCTTTTCACATTTATACGGTGAGAAAGGAGCTGAAAGCAGACAGCCTCTCATTTTGTTGAAAGAGTTGAAAGGGACAACTCAGCTACCTTTTCATCTTTTAAGTTGGAAAAGAGCGTTAAATATGACTTGTCCTAGAGGAACGAGTGGTAGAAAGGGCAGCAACTGGTTCTGGCAATGGTGGAACTGCTCAAAACATGTAATGGTCAAGAGGCTGGCTACTAAAACCACTCATCACTGCGGTTCCTTAGGAAAGGAAAAACAACCAAGTGAAAGCATATGACTGGCCAAAAGGATAGTGGCGATGGCATGAAACAACCAAGGCTCATCTAGCAGAATTTAGCGGATAAATGACAATCACGGGATATAAATCAGGTATGGGTTCATTTTTACACAAGCTTGAACCATGGAGAATTCTGCTTGGATTCGGTTTCATGTTTACACAAGCTTGAAATGAAAAACTATGCTTGTTATGAGTTCGCATGCCCCCATCATAATGACACAAATCGAGGTACATGCCCCCCAAGCTTCATTGCATTCAACGAGGTGGATGGAATGAAGGTTCACTTTCGAGATCTTGGAAAGACTCGACTTGGATTTTACGAGATCTTAAGCAAAGACTTGATTTGGAAAGGGAGTTGTTTAATTTTTTAATGAGTTTGACACAGTAAAAGAGCTATCCTCATAACCCTTGTTTCATTTTTTAACGAGGTCGACACAGGAACAAACTATCCTCATAACCCTTGTTTCATTTTTTAACGAGGTTGACATAGGAAAAAAATATCCTCGAGACTCCTTGTTTCATTTTCTAATGAGCTTGACACAAGACAAGGAACTATGCTCGTGACTCCTTCTTTCCTTTTTTAACGAGCTTGACACAAGACAAGGAACTGTGCTCCACCCTTGTTTCATTTTTTAAACGAGCTCGACACAAGATCAAGAACTATGCTTGAGACGCCTTGTTTCTTTTTTTAACGAGCTCGAAACAAGACAAGGAACTGTGCTTGGGACTCCTTGTTCATGGGCCAGATGAGAAGATGGCTCCCAAGAGGTCTTCACTAGATGGAATAAATGTACTTTGGGAGGAACACATGTCATGAGGCACAAATGACAGATCAGGTTCCAATGCCCCCACTACATGATGTACGAGACCATCTGCATGATCATCAGCCAAGGCGGAGATAGAATGGGTAGCCACATATTTGACCTGTGGCAAAGAAGGTACTGCTGCAGATAAGAACCAATAGGGGACGACGGCTGCACAGGAGGCACCGGGGGACTAAAGAATGATAATTGATCTATGGTCACCACTCTTCTGTCATGTGGAAAACAAGCCACACGAGAAAGTGAAGAGACGAGGCCCCCCATGGCATAAATATAGTCACAGCCAAGGAGAAAACTGAAATCGAAAGCACCTTGGACAACCAGTATGTCTATATAGATGATTTTGCCTCCTAAATAAACAGGAAAATTCAGGAGGATCCCTAAAGGTTGACTGGTTGCTCCGTCACATGCCAACAAATTCTGCATGACTGGCACAAGTTGTGGGAAGCCCAAAGCTTGCCAAGTAGTGAAAGGCATGAGACTAACCAATGGACCCTCATCCAAGATAGTTCCAGGTACTGCCTTGTCATAGGCATGTACTGTAATCTAGAAAAGCACATGGGATGGAAGGCAGAATGTAGTCAAATGACTCCAGTCGAAGGAAATGACCGAACTACTTGGTGGGGGAATCATATGATTGCCCCCCACTCTATAGGAATCGAAGAAGGACCCTCTTGACCAACAAAGATAGGAGGGTCGTTTTCAGACTCAGGAGAATTTAATGGGATGAGAAGAACATGAGCATGATGCTCTTCTGAAACAGAGTGGTCAATAGGTGGTGAACCCAAGTTGATACTCTCTCCGACCAATGGTTGGTCTAGAATAGGCTTAGCACAGCCAGGTTTGGAAAGAGGAGGACGGACAAGAGAAGAATCTAATTCAATCTCTTGGTCGACAGGGAGAGGTTCTAAAGAGAGCCTTTGATAACCAGTGGGAATTTGGGGTGAAGAAGCTGTAAGACTTTCCAAAATGGCAGAAGCTTTATCCATGAGCGGACAAAGGCGAAGGGCATGGTTTCCTTCACATAGCCTACAGGGGAATCGAATCTTCCCTTTGTTCTTACCGTTTCCAGTTGATAGGGTAGCATCACCATGAGCTTAAGAGGATGATGAGGGATGAGCCAGATCATGAGAACATGCTTCTAAGATCCTAAGAATACCAGGGCAATGACGAAGAAGATGGTCACCCTTACACAATTTACAAGGAAACTTAACCTTCCGGCGGAGGAGCAGAAGGTGGTTTGACCTGAGATATACTCAGAGTTGTAGCTACACAGGTGGCCTCGCGCTTATTGGGCTTCTTATTCTTCATAATCATCTTCTTCTTCTTCTTAGTCTCCTGGCTACTACATGTGAAACTTTCACTAGGCAAAGGAGGAGAGGAGGAGGAAGAAACAACGGAAGAAAGCGTAGGCTGAGCCTTGGAATCAATATGTCGTGGTTCAGATGAAGTAGATGGTGGAACAGGAGTCATGACACTCGGGACCACCGAGGTTTAAAATAAGCAAATGGGCAAACTGATGGTTAACCCAGGCAAAGACAATGTTGCCATATACGGAGCACCGGCATTTCCAAATGGAGGAAACAGACCAGGAGTTCCGATTGAAGGAAGACCTTGACCGGTAAACTCGAGGACTGTTGCCATCGGGAACGAGCCTGAAAAACACTCTTCTCACAACCAAGAACTTGAACGGTTCGAAGAATATTTTGTGGGCAGTAAATTTTTATGACGCAGGAACAAAACTTGACCTTTTCATTTTTCAAGGTTTAATGAGCCTGAAAGGACAAGTGCTTAGATGGACCTTTTCTTTTAGGGAGTCTAAAAAGGAACGAAAGTGACTACTCTAGAGAACGACGCAAAAGGTTTACCAAAAAATCCGTAAAACTGCATATACACCTTGGTAGTCATATGAAAACCAAGGACTTTCCGTATGGCAATCAATCTTCTCGAATGTTGTGTTCGGTGCGTTATGGTTTGCAAGGCGGAAGACATGAATTCCTAAGGATATAGGATGATAACCTATTGGGGTCTCCCAACATATACTCAATGGTACATGGGAGCACAATTCCGTACTAGATCACTATTGAGTCACAGAAGGAGGAATCAGCCAACCTTGAGTGAAAACAATAGTGACTAGGTTTAACGACACCGGAACACGTCTCTAGCCTAGACCTATAAGTAATGAGCGTTATGTTCCAATACATTGTTAGGTTTATTCAGTTCATTTTAAAGTTGATCTTGAATTATGTTTCAGTTTGTAGGCCCTACCCTATGTACATCAAAGAACCTAGGACGTAGCTAGAATGAGTAAAACATCTTTTTACTTCAATGAACACCTACCTATAGGAGGGTAAAGAGATCATTCCCAAACCAAGAAAACCAAGACAAGAGAATGCAAACACTAAGAAACACAATGCATCAATACACTAATCTCATGATGCATCGATACTACTAATGAAAGATTTAAAATTAGCTTTTCAATTTCTCAAACATGAAAATTCGTAATGCAAATGTACTTTCACTTTCGTATGCTAAATGAATGCAAAATTTTGATTTTTTTTTTTGAATTGAAAGAGACAAACAAGTAGGTGTGAACTGATTGATCCAAACAATTTTGATCTATGCTTGGTAGTGAAGAAATCGAATCAACATAAAAAAATGGTTCAATAATCGACACAAAAAATCAACCAGCAAAAAAACAAGCAATGAAAGAGCCTCAAGCAAATCACAAGACGGTTGTTGATGAACCTTGAAAAAACAATTAACCCAAGCAAACGGTTTCTCGATGAAACTACTAAAGGGCTAGGTCACATGGTCAAAAAGGCAATATTCATTCAAGAAAGCCAAGAAGTAGTGCCTTGACCATAAACAGTGAAAAACAAATGGCTGAGCAAGTGAAAAAACAAGGAATCAAGAGGACTGGAAAACTCAAGAGGCAGAAATGAGAAAATCAATTCTACAGGTATCATCGCGGGAACAACACTAGCAACTAGCGCTGATGGGTAGCTAGCTGTAGCAACAAGGTGACGTCGTTGCAGAAGTACATGGCTTCCTTGCGATGGAACGATTTCTTAGGTTGTCGCGATTATGTGATGTTATTCAATGACGCACAGGATTTTACAAAAGCGTGACTATGATGTCAGTGCGACTATTAGACTACATTCCATGATGATGTAAAAAACAATGGCAAATGAGCCATAAACTTCAAAACAAAAACTATCCAATCTAACAGACAATAGAGGGACCTCCCATATCAATATAGGTTACCCAAAAGACTGATAATTAATCCCCAAAAACAAAGAGAGACCAAATCACAATCAAACAAGAGCAAAGAGAAGAACATAGGACAAACTCCCCAGTGGAGTTGCCAATTTGTGATGTAAGAAAGTGTTCCCTCCGTGGACAGAGGCAACCCCTCTAGCCCTATAGTGGGTCTAGTCACAAACAAGGATAGATCACCAATAGATTTCCTTAAACAGTCATAGTTGGAGGCCTACCTCAACCGGTGGTTGATGGAGTTTTGTTGCACTACTCCAAGTTTCGCTTCCTTCTCCTCAACAAGTGATCAACCTGAAACAATGCAAAGGAAATACAACAAAGTATGTACCCGGAAAACAACAATGAGCTATTTACTCACAAAGTCAAGAAGTCATGAGCTATCAAGTAAATTACATACAAGACATAGGAAAACATAATTTATTGCATTAATAGTGAAATAAGAGCAAGCTTACAACCGGAGTCTTGACGTTGCAAGCCTTGTTAGAGGGTTCTAGCCAGCATGTTCTTCAAGCATTCACTCTATGAAGATGGATCTCCCAACATACAAAGTATCTCTCTTACTCATAAGTTTTACATAAAGTTAAGGGCACTTCACAACCTTCCACAAGCTAGCAACACTCTCACACTTGTCACACTGACACCAGCTATCTATCAAACTCAAAAGCACTAACAGCTCTGCTCAATCCAAGAATTTGCCAACTAGTAACTAGTTGATCATAGCAAAGGTGAGAGTTAAATAGGAGAAGGAGTCTCCATCAAAGGTGGAAGAGAGAGCTTATCCCCAAGGAAGGTAGCACAATTGAGGGAACTGCCACACCAGGGAAGGAAGGGTGACATAAACTAGGCCAACAACCAGGTCTTGAGTCATCCAGAAGGCCGGCTGTTGGAACAAGTTCGCCCAATCTGGATCATCACGGGTGTATAACAGATTCTCAGTGCTGACATCACTAGTAAGCAGTGTAGCCAGTCAGATCATCGACAAAGATATCAAATAGCCTCGCGTCGGGGCATGAAATTGAACCGTCATGGGAAACATATGTACTTCTGCACTAGAAACACAGTTCGAATATTTATGAGCACCATTCAGTGCGTATATTAAGTCCATAGTCACAATGAGGCGGATAACATAGGAAAAGTGGGTCAATTGGCAGCATCAGTGAGCATTTGTTCAGCATGAGCATGTTTGACTTGGACACATGACACAGTAGAAGGACTGGGAGTGAAGGTAGTGACAAATTACTATGTAAGAGATGCCCCGTAAAGTATGAAGCCCAAGAGAGTGGGAGGGGTGAAATGCTTTACGAAACTGACTGAGCTGGAACACCATTTGGAATAACCTGCAGGTGCAAGTACAATTGATATCTTTGAAATTGAAGTACATGTAGTCTAGGCATGGGTGCAACCATCCAAAAGACATATGAATTAGGTCTATGGTATGGACGCAGCCATCCAGCTAATAAGACAATGATAATGATAAAGGTATGGTCGCAGCCATCTATCAATGAGTCATGTAATCACAAACCAATCCACACAGCCCGAACATGTGTAATCCGAGTTCAGGGTCTTGAACCCAACTGATCAGAGTACAAATTCTGACATGTGAATAGAGGTGCTGAAGTCGAGTATGAGAGAAATTTGCTTGATTACTGGTCGATGATGTAAACTGTTAACAAGCGCAAGAGAAGCCACCGGTAATGCCAATGGTTGTCAAGGTATTGTCTAGTACAATCCACGAAGTGTGAAGAATGATCTGAAGTCGAACACTCATGGAATCACCCAATCGATGACCAATGATGTAAGTTGACCATTAGGGGCGAAGAACTTGCCATTGAGGCATGCAAACTCCAATGTACCAAAAGGGATCTCTAGATCAATCTCCTGGATAATGAGCTGTTGTCAACAGGAGAGGACCTATCGTAGGAGGGCCATAATGTTTCCCCCATCAATGACACGAGACAAGGAACAAGCGGTAGATGGTGAAACTGAGTATGATAGGAAAAACGAGGGTGTAAACTGCAGAAGGATTATACTCTTGAACATGTTGGCGACACAAATCCAGAGGGTGCCAGCATTCAGGTACCAAGGGATCAGAGGCTTAATGGAGATAGCATGGATCAGATGGAATGAGGCTAAATGTCAACCCAAACTTGCGGAAGGCCAAATGATGATGTATAAATATCCCAACCCGACAAGAAGCAAAAGTGTCAATGTTCAAGAGTGACTAGCTGCCATAGACAATCAATGATGATTTCCAAATTTTTCCCCCGCCATTGTTGGCGAGTACCCCAATTAATTTTGAAAGCAAGATTGAAGGGGATATCATATGCTTGTAATATAAGTTCAACCTTTGGTCAAATACAACCTAGTAATAGTTTAACGATCCCTAGGGAGGAGAAGCTCTAGTCTGATCATGGTGACGAGTCCAATGTCGTCAGGGTTTAACGAGTCCGACATAGGTAAAACTCAGAGTCTTTTTCATGTTTAGAGAGTTTGAAAAAGACATGGAAAAGAAAACTCCAGGGGGTCATTTTTCGTAAATTTGTGTCTCTCGAGCCCGAAAAAGCATAAAACAATACTCGAAAGAACCGCTTGACCATTATGATCAAGGAGTTTTTCGTGATTGGTGGCCTTGATCTGAAAAGGTAGAAAAGCGGTCGAAGACACGTCGTTTCCTAACCAGTATCGAACCTAAAACGAAAAAGGTCTGGCAATCTTTTCACATTTATACGGTAAGAAAAGAGCTAGAAGGAAACACCTCTCATTTTGTTTAAAAAGTCGAAAGGGGCAACTCGGCTACCTTTTCGTCTTTGAAGTCAGAAAAGAGCGTTAAAGACGACTTGTCCTAGAGGAACGAGTGGTATAAAGGGTAGCAACTGGTTCTAACAATGGTGGAACTACTCAAAACATGTAATGGTCAAGAGGCTGGCTGATAAAACCACTCATCGCTGTGGTTCCTCTGGAAAGGAAAAACAACCAAGTGAAAGCATATGACCACCCAGAGGGATGGTGGTGATGGCATGAAACAACCAAGGCTCATGTAGCAGAATTTAGCAGATAAACGACAATCACAAGATGTAAATTAGGTATGGGTTCATTTTTACACAAGCTTGAACCATGGAGAACTTTTCTTGGATTCAGTTTCATGTTTACACAAGCTTGGAATGAAAAACTATGCTTGTTATGAGTTCGCATGCCCCCAGCATAATGACACAAATCAAGGTACATGCCCCCCAAGCTTCATTGCATTCAACGAGGTGGATAGAATGAAGGTTCACTTTCGAGATCTTGGAAAGACTTGACTTGGATTTTACGAGTTCTTAAGCAAAGACTCGATTTGGAAAGTGAGTTGTTTCATTTTTTAATGAGCTTGGCACAGTAAAAGAACTATCCTCATAACCCTTGTTTCTTTTTTTAACGAGATCAACACAGGAACAAACTATCCTCATAACCCTTGTTTCATTTTTTAACGAGGTTGACATAGGAACAAACTATCCTTAGGACTCCTTGTTTCATTTTCTAATGAGCTTGACACAAGACAAGGAACTATGCTCGTGACTCCCTGTTTCATTTTTTAACGAGCTTGAAACAAGACAAGGAACTGTGCTCCCCGCTTGTTGCATTTTTTATCAGGAACTATGCTCGAGACTCCTTGTTTCATTTTTTAACGAGAGTGACACAAGACAAGGAACTGTGCTTAGGACTCCTTGTTCATGGGCCAGATGAGAACATGGCTCCCAAGAGGTCTTCGCTAGATGGAAGAAATGTACTCTGGGAGGAACACATGTCATGAGGCACAAATGACAGATCAGGTTCCAATTCCCCCAGTACATGATGTACGAGACCATCTGCATGATCATCAACGAAGGCAGAGACAGTACGGGTAGCCACATAATTGACCTATGGTAAAGAAGGTACTACTTGCAGATAAGAATCGATAGGGGACGACAGCTGCACAAGATGCACCGGGGGATTGGCAAACAATAATTGATCTATCGTCACCACTCTACCATCATGTGGAAAACAAACCACATGGAAAAGTGAAGAGATAAGGGCCCGCATGGCATAAACATAGTCACAGCCAAGGAGAGGACTGAAATCTAAAGTACCTTGGACAACGAGTACGTCTATATAGACGATTTTGCCTCCCAAACTAACAGGAAACTTCGGGAGGATCCCTAAAGGTTGACTAGTTCCTCTATCAAATGCCAACATATTCTGCATGACTGGCACAAGTTGTGGGGAGCCCAAAGCTTGCCAAGTAGTGAAAGGCATGAGACTAACCGATGCATCCTCATCCAAGACAATGCCAGGTACTGCCTTATCATAGGCATGTACTATAATCTGGAAAGGCACATATGATGGAAGGTGGAATTCAGTCAAATGACTCCAGTCAAAGGAAACGACCGAACTACTTGGTGGGGGAATCGTATGATTTCCCCCTGCTCTATAGGAAACGAAGAAGGACCCTCTTTACCAGTAGAGATAGGAGGGTCATTTTTGGACTCAGGATAATTTGATGAGACGAGAAGAACATGAGCATGATGCTCTTCTGAAATAGTGGTCAACAGGTGGTGAACCCAAGTTGACACTATCTCTGACCAATGGTTGGTCTGGAATAGGCTTAGCACAGCCAGGTTTGGAAAGAGGAGGACAGACAAGAGAAGAATCTAAGTTAATCTCTTGGTCGACAGGGAGAGGGTCTGAAGAGAGCCTTTGATAACCAACTGGAAGTACTGGATCGATGGACCCTCATCCAAGACAGTTCCAGGTACTGCCTTATCATAGGCATGTACTGTAACATGGAAAAGCACATCAGATGGAAGGCAAAATGCAGTCAAATGACTCCAGTCAAAGGAAATGACCGGACTACTTGGTGGGGGAATCATATGATTGCCCCTGCTCTATAGGAACCGAAGAAGGACGCTTTTGACCAACAAAGATAGGAGGGTCGTTTTCAGACTCAGGAGAATCTGACGGGATGAGAAGAACATGAGCATGACGCTCTTTTGAAACAGAGTGGTCAACAGGTGCTGACCCCAAGTTGACACTCTCTCCGACCAATGGTTGGTCTAGAATAGGCTTAGCACAGCCAGGTTTGGAAGGAGGAGGACAGACAAGAGAAGAATCTAATTCAATCTCTTGGTCGACAGGGAGAGGGCCTGAAAAGAGCCTTTGATAACCAATGGGAAGTTGGGGTGAAGAAGCTGTAAGACTTTCCAAAACGGCGAAAGCTTTATCTATAAGCGGACAAAGGTGAAGGGGATGGTTGCCTTAACATAGCCTACAGGGGAATCAAATCTTCCTTTTCTTCTTACCATTGCCAGTTGATAGGGTAGCATTACCATGAGCTTTAGAGGATGATGAGGGACGAGCCAAATCGTGAGACCATGCTTCTAAGATCTTAAGAATACCAGGGAAATCACGAAGAAGATGGTCACCCTTGCACAATTTACAAGGAAACTTAACCTTCTGCGGAGGAGCAGAAGGTGGTCCAACCTGAGATGTACTCGGAGCAGTAGCTGCATAGGTGGCCTCGCACTTATTGGACTTCTTCTTCTTCATCATCATCATCTTCTTCTTCTTAGTCTCTTGGTTACTAGATGTGAAACTTTCACCAGGCGGAGGAGGAGAGGAGGAGGAAGAAACAGGGGAAGAAGGCGTAGGCTCAGCCTTGGAATCAACATGTTGTGGCTCGAATGAAGTAGATGGTGGAACAGGAGTCATGAAACTCGTGACCACCGAGGTTCAAAATAACCAAACAGGCAAACTGATGGTTAACCCAGGAAAAGACAATGTTGCCATATACAGAGCATTGGCATTTCCAAATGGAGGAAATGGACCAGGAGTTCTATCTGAAGGAAGACCTTGACCGGTAAACTCGAGGACTGTTTCCATGGGGAACGAGCCTGAAAAACACTCTTCTCACAACCAAGAACTTGAATAGTTACCAGGAATATTTCGTGGGCAGTAAATTTTTATGATGCAGGAACAAAACTTGACCTTCTCATGTTTCAAGAGTGTAGAAAAGGACGAAAAGGTGACTCTATCTCTTTTGAGGTTTAATGAGCCTAAAAGGACAAGTCCTTAGATGGACATTTTCTTCTAGGGAGTCCAAAAAGGAATGAAAGTGACTACTCTGGAGAACTAGGCAAAAGGTTTACCAAACAATCTGTAAAACTACATATACACCTTGGCAGTCATATGAAAACCAAGGACTTTCTGTACGGCAGTAAATCTTCCCGAATGCTGTGTTCAGTCTGTTATGGTTTGCAAGGTGGCAGACACGACTTCCTAAGGATATAGGATGATAACCTAGTGGGGTCTCCCAACATATACTCGACGGTACATGGGAGCACAATTCCGTACTAGATCACTATTGAGTCATAGAAGGAGGAATCACCCTACCTTGAGTGAAAATAATAGTGACTAGGTTTAATGACGCCGGAGCACGTCTTTAGCCTAAACCTCTAAATAATAAGCATTATGTTCCAATGCTTTGTTAAATTTATTCAGTTCATTTTAAGGTTGATCTTGAATTATGTTTCAGTTTCCAGGCCCTACCCTATGTATATCAAAGAACCTAGGATGCATCTAGAATGAGTAAAACATCTTTTTACTTCAATGAACACCTACCTACAGGAGGGTAGAGAGATCATTCCAAAACCAAGAAAACCAAGACAAGTGAATGCAAACACTAAGAAACACAATGTATCAATACACTAATCTCATGATGCATCGATACTACTAATGAAAGATTTAAAATTAGCTTTTCAATTTCTCAAACATGAAAATTTGTAATGCAAATTTACTTTCACTTTCGTATGCTAAATGAATGCAAAATTTTGAATTTTTTTTCTTATTGAATTTAAAGAGACAAACAAGAAAATATGAACTGATCGATCCAAACAATTGTGATCTATGCTTGGTAGTGAAGAAATCAAATTAACATAAAAAATTGGTTCAATAATCGACACTAAAAATCAACCTGCAAGAAAACAAGTAGCAAAAGAGCCTCAAGCAAATCACAAGACGGTTGTTGATGAACCTTGAACAGACAAGTAACCCAAGCAAACAGTTTCTCGATGAAACTTCTAAAGGGCTAGGTCACATGGTCAAAAAGGAAAGATTCATTCAACAAAGCCAAAGAAGGAGTGCCTTGACCATAAACAGTGAAAAAAAATGACTGAGCAAGTAAAAAAACAAGGGATCAAGATGACTAGTAAACGCAGGAGGCAGAAATGAGAAAATCAATTCTACAGGTATCGTTGTGGGGACAACACTAGCAACTAGCACTGATGGGCAGCTAGCTATAGCAACAAGGCGACGTTGTCGCGAATGTACACGACTTTCCCACGATGGGCTGATTTCACAGGTCGTCGCAACTGTGTGATGTTATTCAGCGACGTACATGATTTTACAAAAGCGTGACCATCACGTCAGCGTGACTATTAGACTATGTTTTGCGATGATGTAAAAAATGATGGCAAACGAGCCAAAAGCTCCCAAACAAAAACTAGCCAATCTAACAGACAATAGAGGGACCTCCCAGATCAATCTAAGTGACCCAAAAGACTGATAATTAATCCCCCAAAAAAAAGAGAGACCAAATCACAATCAAAACAAGAGAAAAGAGAAGAACATAGGACAGACTCCCTAGTGGAGTCACCAATTTGTGATGCAAGAAAGTGTTCCCTCTGCGGACAGAGGCAACCTCTCTAGCCCTAGAGTGGGTGTAGTCACAAAAAAGGAAAGATCAACAATAGATTTCCTTAAACAGTCATAGTTGGAGGCCTACCTCAACTGGTGGTCGATGGAGTTCCATTGCGCTGCTCCAACTTTCGCTTTCTTATCCTCAACAAGTGATCAACTTGACACAATGCGAAGGAAATACAAAAAAGCACATAACCAGAAAACAACAATGATCTATTTACTCACAAAGTCAAGAAGTCATGAGTTATCAAGTAAATTACATACAAGACATAGAAAAACATCATTGATTTCACAAATAATGAAATAAGAGCAAGCTTACAATCGGAGTCTTGACGTCACAAGCCTTCTTAGAGGGTTCTAGCTAGCATGTTCTTCAAGCATTCACTCTTTGAAGATGGATCTCCCAACATACAAAGTCTCTCTCTCACTCATAAGTTTTACATAAAGTCAAGGGCACTTCAGAACCTTCCACAAGCTATCAACACTCTCACACTTGTCACACCCACACCAGCTATCTATCAAACTCAAAAGCACTAATAACACTACTCAATCCAAGAATTTTCCAACTAGTAACTAGCTGATCATAGCAAAGGTGAGTGTTTAAATAGGAGGAGTCCCCATCAAAGGTGGAAGAGAGAGCTTATCCCCAAGGAAGGTATCACAATTGACGGAACTTCCATACCAAGGAAGGAAGGGCGACATAAACTAGGCCAACAACCAGGTCTGGAGTCATCCAGAAGACCGACTATTGGAAAAAATTCGCCCAATCTAGATCATCACGGGTGTATAATAGATCCTCAGCACTGAAATTTCTAGTAAGCAATGTAGCCAGTCAGATCATCTCCAAAGATATCAAATAGCCTTGCAACGGGGCATCAAATCGAACTGTCGCGGGAAACAGATGTACTTCCGTGCTAGAAGCATTGCTGGACTATTTATGAGCACTGTTCAGTGCGTATATTAAGTCCATAGTCACGATGAGGCAGATAACTTAGGAAAAGTGGGTCAATTGGTAGCATTAGAGAGAATTTATTTAGCATGAGCATGTTTGACTTGGACACATGACACAGTAGAAGGACTAGGAGTGAAGGCAGTAGCAAATTCCTGTGTAACACTATGAGGGAGCAACATAATGTGTTGAGGGCCCTAAGGGCGCAGTTACAGGAACTTTAGGTGCGGGCCCCACAGGAAGGAACAGTAGCTGCCTACATTGCTACAGGTACATCAACAGTCGAAGAGTTGATGCTCGCAAAAATGGCCAACACCATAGTGCTACCGAAAGGAGTGCTAACAATGGAGGGCATGGAGGATAGAGCCGCGATAGGTCAGATCAAGGGACTTGGCCTAAATTTGGTTTCCCTTTTGCGGGACACATTATACCAGATGCGGGATGGCATCACAACAGAGATACATGCATGGGAAGGCCACGCGATATAGGTATTGAGTGAGAAAAAGATCAAAATCGAATAACTCAACCTGCAGTGTGATGAGCTAGTGTCACAGAATCGGTGGATCATGTAAACAGTGGATGAAGAATGCCGACACATTCTATAATTATCCACCGTCGTATACCTGCCAACTGAGATGCGGATCCACTGTCTGGCAAGTGCAGTCCAAAGAAAACGTGAAGAAACAAAAAGAGTGCAGCTGGAGCTAAACCTCTAGATTGCTGAGCTGTGGATGAAAGCACAACCTTCCACTCCTCTGGAAGTCAAAGAACAGCGTGTTAGTGCGATTTAGATAGGCTTGGCAGAAATTGGAAGGGTGGTGTAGGACTACACTGGAATGTTGGAACAAGCATTTAATGCCCTCACATCCTTGCAGGAGGATCCCAACATACAGTACCTAGAAATAAAGGTGCGTGAATTGCAACAGTATTATGACAGTGTTAGGAGAGCAGCACAGGCAATCATCCTCACCCAATGATTGGCTAAGATGTAGTAGGTGAGGGTGTTGAAGGAGTAGGTGGATGTTGCAAGATAGAAAGAGGATCTTCTCAAAGCACGCATCAAGCCTTGGATTGATGAGGCCTTCACCATTATGGCCAAGATTGAGGGCAATCTCATGTAGATGCAGGGACTAGATGTGCTAAGACAGATAGCAGAGCCTCACAATGAAGCAACAGAAGAGTGCATGTAGTTGGTCCAGAAAAAAACAGCAGAACAATCTGCAGCGGTCCTTCAGGTAGTACATAAACAATTGGAGGGGCTTCATGCTAAGATCACCGAACCAGCAGAGTGACTTGGGATGAGTCATGAAAATTCTGTTGGGGGCCTATGAGGCATGGAATCCCTCCACAACACATTTTGGGGCCCAAAGCCCTAGTTTTAGTCAAATGATTTGTAAGACTCTGCGAATTATGGGTGCAGAGCACAAAGTAGAGGTTAAAGTCATAGGGTTGTCTGCCCTAAAGTAAGGTAATCTAATGTAAAGTCATGTTGACCTACTCATGGTCTGCGGATCATGGGAATTTATAAATAGAGCGAGGCTCTAAGTTGTAAAGATAATGGAGGATAGAGGAAGTAGCAAAGGAATGGTTGAAGCTTAGAGTAGGATTCTAACTGTATTGGGTCGTAGTACTAGGAAGAGGCTCTGCAGCTGAGTGTGTAGAGGCCTACTAGAGTCTGTAGGTGAGTGTGTGGACCCCTACAGATGAGTGCGCAGGGCAGTTTCAAGTTTGTAAGAAATATTGAAGATTAATAAAAGAGAAGTTTATTCCTATTTTTGTGTAATTGTTGTGCATTATCTTATTTATGTTTGTATTCATTTATGTATCGCACGCAGTGATATAATTGCTGAATATGTTGTAATAACCATAAATCTTACACACACAAGTTAAGTAATTGGTCAATTAGCAAGGAAATTTGGTATTATATGGGTCATGCCTCGATTAGGGTTGCACAGAAGCCCTAGTACAGGTTGCGAAGGGATCGTAAATGAACATAGCGACAGGTTAGACCATGGACCTCTAGAGGCCCCTCAGACATCCCAAGGGTGCAGAAACCTGGTTCTAGCACCCTCTCATACCACTTCGGGTGAGACCTCATTTCACGCTCCATGGACTATTACTGAAAGGGCCAATAGTACTAGGATTTTCTTGGCTAAATCACCTCTGAACCTGGGTTAGGCCCATACAAGCCAACACACACCTCTTCCACTCATAGATGAGGGTGAAGAGTTCCCCGCTACAATTCATTTTTGACATCAAGAGCCAAAAGAGCCTCATTTCAGCATATGTCATGAAGTGGTTGGGCCTATCGACCAAACCACACCCACAGTCGTACACAATTGGGTGGTTTCAACAAGGATGATATATCTATGTTAGCTAGAAGCATCGTCTTCCCTACAACATCAAAACCTTCATGGATAAGGTATTGTGTGATATTTCTCCTCATGATGTTTGTGGTATATTATTAGGCCAACCATACTTATGGAAGTGTCATGTTGTGTATGAGTTTAGGCCTTGCACTTTTATTATTTACTTGGGCAATAGGTTATATAGGATACTGGAGGTAGCCCGATTATCTCCATCTCTTTGATCTCTACTAAGCAATGGAGTAAGATCATCTCCCATACTGACAAGTTTGTTTTCATTCTGATTCAATATCAAAGTAATGGGAAGATCATGGCCACATCCACAGCCCATGGGAAGGATTCCCTCATGCAGTAGAAGCAAGTGGGTAAGGTCGTGGAAGAATATTGGGACATCTTATCCTCACCTACAAGGGTACCCTTGCATTATCAAGTTTACTATTTGATCGATGTGACTCCCAAAAAATTCCTACCTAATGGGACAATATACCTTAGCTCAGTTCTAGAAAATGAAGAGATCAAGCATAAGATCTAGGAGTTTCCACAAAAAGGGAACATTCGACCAAGTTCCTCACCCTATAGGAGTCGTTTGTACTTGTACAGAGAAAGGATGGGACCTAGAGGCTCTACATTGATTATCAAGCCCTAAACAAAATCACAGTCAGGAACAGGTATCCAATCCCATGGATTGATGACCTTTTGGACTAGCTCAAGGGGGCGAAGTATTACTGCAAGATTTATTTGAAGTCTCAATATCACCAAGTTCTGATAGAGCCCAAAGATGTATCGAAGATTACCTTCAAATCCAAGGAAGGCCTTTCTAAATGGTTGGTCATGTCCTTTGGGTTGAAAAATTCCCCTGCTAATTTTATGAGGCTGATGGATGGCATATTCAGGCACTTCACTAACCTGTCCATGATTTTTTATCTAGATGAAATCCTCATCAATCACTGACCTCTCAAGTTTATATAGACACAAGGGAAGTTGCAGAACAATTTCCATCAGAAGTGGTCTATATATATGGAACAATTTTGCTTGAAATTATTAAATATAAAAGGGACATCACCAATCATGTTGTGTATGGTCTTAGCCAATCCCCAATTGCATCATTGACTTCTATTCTCAAATATTATTCCCACGAGAACTCTAAATGGTCGCAACTTTACAAAAATGATTCAGAGTTTTCCGCCACATACCATATGCTAGCGGATGGAAAGAAAGGTCCTGATTTCCACCTCCAAAATGCTTTATTATGCAACCTAGGCCATCTTTCTATTCCTTCAAGCAAGCATTCCAAGCTTATTTTGGAGGAGCGCAACAATCAGGTCACAAGACACTTTGGTGTTGACAAAACTTTGGTCATAATATAGTAATTTTATTGGTTAAAAATCTAATAGGATGTTGGAAAATATATCAGGTCTTGCATTGCCTATGCCATCACCAAGCCAAAGATAAAAAATAAAGGCTTGTACACTTCTCTGCATACTCGTAGCTAGCCCTGGGAATCCATCTTCATGGACTATCTATATGGCCTCCCTTTTACCAAGCATGGTACTGGTCATGTACTCTTTTAGAAAATATTGTGGAAACACATAAAATATTGTAGAAACAAAAAACACACAAAATGCATAAAACAAGAGAGACACATATATACATGGTTCATCCAATTTGGGCTACATCCATGGAGAAATAGTTAGTCCTTTCTTTATATTATCTAGAAAAATGTAGACGTATAACCTACAACTGATCCGTTGTAATTTCCTCTTTGATCTCACATAATCTCCTTTCTCTTTCTTGCTCAAAATACACATACACACAACGACAATACAATTCTAGCATATAAATCAAGGGGGTTTCCTTCTATGGAGAAAACCCTAAATCAAACATAACTTCTACTGTCAGATCATTTTCGTAATGAACGACCCAGATTGACTCAAAATTAAATATTTTATAAGGCAAATTTTCATATATTTTTACCTTTAGGGGCGCTGCCCCTGAACTCCTGCGGGGGGGGGGCTCATAAAATTGTCATTGCCCCCCTTGATGGTGATTAATATGGAGGAATTTACACCCCGTTAGGAACTCAGATCCAATGCAACAATTCCTCTAAATAAAGAAGATAATTAGGCTCCACAACCAACATACTTTTCATCGTGGAAATATTTTCTAAGATGGCTATATTAGCAGCCTACAAGAAGAGTATCATAGCAGAGGACACCGCCGAACTCTTCTTTGAATGTGTGTAGGTACATTTTGGGATCCTCATACCATTATATCATATCAGGACAACAGGCTCTTGAGCACATTCTAGTCAATAATTTGGACACTATTGAACACCAAGCTCACCAAGTCAACTACATTCCATCCCTAGATTGATGGCCACGCAGAGGTCATTAACATGATGATAGTGCACATAATATACTTGTGCAACTCAAAGAATCCATGAACCTAGGATGAGATTATTTCTTATGTGCAACACAACTATAATAGAGCTCTCCATAGCTAACTAGTTGTAGTCCCTTTCAAGTGGGCCTGGGATTTCAACCATTGTGTCTAATTGGTGTCACCATGCCTCATACAACAACACAGACAAAATCCACACATGTATAGTTCGAGGTTGATAAATCAACCAGGTATATTGAAAGTATCCAACACATCCGCCAGCAGGTTCATGAAATCTTGGACAAGTCTAGAGCCAAGTACAAGCAACAACATGATTAACATCAGGTGCCACAAAAGTTTCAAGTGGGTGACAAAGTTTGGTTGCATTTGCAGAAATAAAGCCTTACAAAAGCCCATCGAAAGCTCATACAACTCCAGTATAGACCTTACACCATCACCAAGGTTGTGGGGGACAATTCTTTTTAGGTTAGCATTCCCCCTCTCTTTTTCCTGCAACCAGTGTTCAGTGTGGACTTCCTTTGGCCATACTTTCCACCATTACTGAACACATTATACATTACAGATCAACTCACACCAACATATCAAAATATAGACTACATGGAATAGGCCATAAATTATGAGATCATATATGCATTGATAAATAACACTTGCTAACAGATGATCCAACTGTATTGGGTTATCAAGGTTGGCCAAATCCTACACCGAGGCTAGTGGCTCACTAGGGACCAACTTCAATAGAAGTTTCCCCATCTTATGGAGGCACTCAACGCAATGGGGCCATTGATTCCTAAGGGGAGAGGACTAATAAGGTGGATAATGGTGGCCACCCACCTATAACACTTGGACCCCCACCATTGTATCTTTCAGTTTCCTTAATTGTAGCACAATTTACTATATTTGGCAAATTTTCAGGTCCTGAAATTTCGAACTATTTTGAGGCCCTAAACGATGTTTTTTGGAAAACGAACAAACTCATAATTTATGGTATGGATTTTCAATGAAACTTTGTAGTGCTTGGATAGATAATTCTAACAATGTATCATACCCGTCTAATGGAGATTGTATCCCAAAGTTATGACCTCAAGAAGTTAATGTACCAATTTACCCCAACTAGACCCATAGACTTTTGGTGTTTCATCTCTTAACAACAACCTAAAATTTGAAATGGGAACTGATATGATTATCCATTTTTTTTGAGGTAGCAAAAAAATCAACCAATTTTTGAAAAGTGTTGAATCAATATATAATATATATATAAATATAGCAGTTTTTGACACTTTAAATCTTTTATGTACATTATTTTAAAATGTTGTGAATTTGCAAGCTGATTTTCAAAGGTTGATGTAGGCTCAAGCCTTTTTTTAAGAACACCTATTTTGACGTTAAATTTCTACATATTAATGTGAATAATGATCTTCTAAATTTAACAATTTTTGTAGTCTCTTTCTTCATTTTTTTTTCTTTTAATTTTATTTTTTGTGTAGTGAGATGTTTATTTTTTTTTGGCAGAGTAAAAGAAAAAGGTCAATATTTAAAAGTTTCGATATTATAAATATTTATATATCATAATTAATTTTTCAATGCACATCAAATAATTGTTTCTGAAAAACAATAATTTTGAACAATTGACATAAAAATAAACATTCTGAACAAAAATATTACACATTTTAAGACATTTTTGCCAGAAATGACATGTCAAAATCACATTTTTTATAGGAAAAATCTAACAAGAAATGGTTTGATAATAGTTTTTTTTATGAATTTTATGTCAAAAAATAATGATTCACATAAAAATTAAAGTGAAAATCATATAATACAAATATTGAACATATAACAACATTAACTGAGTACTTATTCTTCTCATAAATTGTCAAAGTCAAAACATTACAACTATAACTAATTAATAGTTACAAAAAATGAGCCCGATTTCCGAGCATAACTTAAATTTAATCAATAATATCATGCAATCCATAATCTTCATCTTCTAGAGTTTCATTATTGTCTGCTTCCACAATATTTTCTACTTCAGTTTCCTCATTTTCCTCTTCTAATGGATCTTTGATGTCTATGAATATCCCACTGTATGCCTTTCTAATCATTCCATCTAATGGTGGTTGAGGTTCCTTTGCCTTTTTTGCCACACATGATTCATTAAAATCCCCTTTCCTCAACCCAATTTCTTGCATTGCATCTGCAAGAAACTAGAGAGCATTAATTCTTTGTTGAATAAATTTGCATTGTATTGGGTATTTTTCAATGGTAATGCAATTTGTTCATTTTTGTAGGCAATATGCTATTGTTGTACCTAATTATCAAGCACAAAAGAAATAATGAAGTAAATTATTATAATCACATATAAATTAAGAAAGAATAAATTGAAATTCAATTTTATATAATAAAACTTACTTGAGCATGAGAATAAATCCAGAACCCAATCTTCTTCATTTGAACATAAGTCTATAAGATAATTAATCAATGACTGTAGTTTTTGGTCAATTTTAACTATATCTCCTTTTGCTTCTTTATCTTCATATGTTAGTTTTTTTAAAACAACATCATAAACCAATACTTGGCTATGACTCTTTCCATCTACCCAATTAAGAAGCATAGGCTTATAGCTATCATGTTTTGTCAAACTTTCAACATGGATGAGCTTGGAATCACTTATAATTGGTTGATCTCCACAGTTAATAAGATTTTTCTTTCGCTTATTACATGAAATAGTAAAAGTTCAATTAGTTTGTACATAAATATTTTTTTTTAACATTAATCAAACATATAATTTCAAAGTCGTACCATGTAAGCTACATGCTTGAGTTTTTTTCCCCTTGAAGCTTGTCAATAACATTGCCAATTGTGTGTCTGAATGAAATGTCACAAATATCCATAATGGTGATGTTGTGACTTCTACAAATCCCACAACCACTTTACTAAGAGCTTGATAAGTATAATAGTCACTATCATAGTCAATGTTTGGGATATTGAAACCATGGGGAATATCTACGATAATTAAGGAATAATCTCTTTTAGGTATGAGTTTAGCAATGTCTTCACAATAACCTTGTATTATTTGATATTGAATAGTCTCAAACTCATTCCAAATGAAATGAGTAAGACTTGGATCAAGTTCAACATTACTAAGACGATGCTTTCTTGGTCTTTCCAGCTTAAATTTTTCAATGAAGCTCCTAAAACTATCTGGTGCTTCATTTTCATTTGTCTTCATCTTTAATAAAATAAACAAATATGTATAAGTTGTAAAATAAAAATAGTATATAGATGAAAAAAATGAATGTATAAATCAACACGCCATTTTAAATGAAAGATAAAACTCTTTTAGTGTTGATGTAGAACTTGAATATGGGTAGTTGCTTACAACATTATCTCAACTATATTCATTCATCAATTTAACCATTTGTTCTTTTATTTTCATGTAAACCCTGTGACTAAATAAATAAATTAAAAAAAGTTAATATAATGATATGTATATAAAATATTACAAACAACAATATGTTTTATTTAAACGGAAATTATAATTTAGAAAGAAGAAAAAATAATTCAACAAACATACTTTTGAAATTCCTCACACATTTTTTCCAATGATAACTCCCCTGAATTCACATGAGATAATATTGATTTGATAAGCTTTTCATCCTTCACTCCTTACAATGCTTTCCAAAGTGTGATAGTCATAGTTTCTAGAAGAAGCTTCAATTCATGACCAGATTTACTGTTGCTACATATCAATGGTTTAGACTTTTTGAGCTTTTGTTTTTTAATACCAATGTTCTCCCACATGCTAAAAATATCATCAATCAATTCCCATATCTCTCCAGTTCTAAATGCCAACTGGAAAATGTTATCCATGCCTTTCAATATATTAGAATTTACTTTTCCGCCTTTTGAATTCATTTTTTCCTCAATTTGATAGCCTATTTTCATACAACATTCCTTTTGAAATGCTAGACTAACCTTTGTCTTATCCACACCATATTTTTCTTCAAATTCATTATGAATAAATCCAACCCTTTGAATGAAATTCATAGACATCCTATACTCATTATCTATATTATGATCTCAATCCAATAACTTTGCTTCTATATCTGATAAACCATAATAAATGATACGTTTCATTATTTCAAAACATGGGTTATTGGGATATTCCTCCATCAATTTCCTTTGATATTCTACATAATGGTTCCCCGCAAGCACATAATAATTGTATTCAAAACATTTTGACTTATAAAATTCTTCTTTGTTGGGAACTTGAACTAGATCAACAAGAAGCACATAATCAGCCACATGAGCATATGGATTGTACCTCATCAATGTCTTCAAGTTGTGAACATGCAAGTGGTGTGCATTTCTAATTTTGTATTTATAATTATCCTTCACTTGGCTTATATATTTGGCTGACATTAAGCTTAAATGTATGACCACTCTCAATTAATTTTGTCTTTGTCAAGCGATGTCGAATGGAATTTTGTTTTGTTTTAAAAATGCCATCCTCTAAATCAGCTCCTGGTGTACCTATTTCCCTACTTTATTTTGAATTTTCACTAGGATCTTCACTACAAGCCATAACTTTTTTAGAATGATAAACTTTTATATTCTTCCTCACCTTTTCTTCTAGATAAGTAACATCCTCATCATCAACTGAAACAGAGACATTCTTAGGAATTTTTTCTTTCGGTATTTTATGGCTTGTCTCCTTTCTAACATCAGTTCTAATATCATCCTCAGTAATGACACCATATTATTTAACTTCAATTTCAACTTCATCCTCTTCAAAAGTAACATGTCTAGCTTTTCTAGATTTATCCACTATAGGCATTCTTTGTTAATCCCTCGAATGTAGTTTTGTAGCATCATGAATTATTTTTTTTTTTTTTTTTCCATATCTTCTTCTGACCCTAAGTAGAAACTGTTGAAAACATTCATAATATCTTGCTCTATAAAATAAATTCTTCCCAACATAATTTAAATATTTTCAATAAAATTTTGTGAAGCAAAATATCATATTTCAATAAAAACTAAGTTATAAAAGATATAATGATATAGTTTATGATTTGTTTACACATATTTATAGAATCATCTGTCATGTCATCGATTGACAATGTAAACTGATATCTAATCTTGTCATGTGACTTGGGTGGTTTTGTAATTACATAAACATCTTTAGTATCCAGTATCAAACACATGTCTAGTACTTTTCCCAGAACCTCATAAATTCCACTATCAGTAGGGATATCAGCATATAGATATATTTGAAAATGTTGTTTTCCTTCTCTATCTTTCACAAACCATCTAAGTTTTGTATGCTTCACTTATTTTGATTTCTTCTAGTAAGAAATCAACTTCTTATCCTTTAAGGCACTTGATAGTAGTTATTAGCTCAGGTCGGGTTCATTCAATAGTGTTTTTTGAAGATCCACCTCCAGTTTTAGCAGTAGCTAGTCCTGAAAGATTCACAAAAATCTTCCATGATGCCATTTTCTTGCAAAAAATATACACATATATATAAATCACTAAATTACAAAAAAACCAATAGCTTAGTTAAACAAACAAAATGAAACGAAATCTAAAAACGAAAAAATACCATAAACATGCACATCGACTCCCATGACAAGTTGCATGTTAGGTTCATACAAGGAACAAAAGAAAAAATCCATTCCCTAGAAAAAATAATTTATTTTTTCATTTGTTCTCTGTCTCTTGGCAGGTCGGGGGCTGATTTTGAGAATTATCTTCTTACATGTCAAGGGGTTGATTCTTAGAATCGACCTCCTGCCTGCTAGGAAATTTTCAATTTTTAAGCTATATATTATCATCAAGAGAGAGTGCATTTGTAGCATTCAACATCTTCTCTTTGAAAGCCATGGATTCTTTTGATATTGAAGTTTCACTTTGTTAAGCATCAACATCTTCATTGTGTAGCAACTCTATTCATATTGATGAATATAATGAAAATTATTTCACTATGAATAGAGAGTCAAAACTTCCAATTGGTCCTAATCCTAAGGAATTTGAGAGCACAACTAATGAATGGTGGGATGAAGAGTTTCAAATAAATAAAGAATCATGGTTTCCACTTAGTCATAATCCTATGGATTATGAGAGAAACAATGATGAATAGCATGATGAAGGATTTCAAATATATAGAGAGTCACAGTTTCCACTTAGTCCTAATCCTATGGACTATGAGAGCAACAATGATGAAAGTCAGGATGAAGAATTTCCAATAAATCAAGAGTCATAGTTTCCACTTAGTCCTAATCATATGGACTATTAGAGCGTCAATGATGAAGGCTAGGATGAATAATTTACAATAAATCGAGTCATTCTTTCCACTTAGTCCTAATCCTATGGATTATGAGAGAAACAATGATGAAGGCCAAGATGAATAATTTCCAATAAATTGAGAGTCAGATTTTCCACTTAGTCCTAGTCCTAAGGAATATGAGAGCATACATGATTAAGTTTACGACGAATAATTTCCCATCAATTGAGAATCACATTTTCCACATAATCATAATCCTAAGGACTATGAGAGCAGTAGTGACAAAGGGCAGGATGATGAATTTCTAGTAAATAGAGAGTCATGTTTTCCACTTAGTCCTAATCCTATGGAATATGAGAGCAGTAGTGACGAAGAGTGGGATGAAGAATTTCCAGTAACTAGAGAGTCAAATTTTCCACTTAGTCCTAATCCTAAGGACCATGACAGCAACAGTGACAAAGGGTAGGATGAAGAATTTCTAGTAAGTAAAGAGTCACATTTTCCATGTAGTCCTAATCCTATGGACTATGAGAGAAACACTGAGAATGCACATGATGAATAATATCCAATAAGTAGAGAGTCAAATTTTCCATTTAGTCCTAATTATAATGACTATGAGGGTACCACTGACGAAGGGAAAGATGAAGAATATCCTCCAAGTCAGTGTTTCAAAGTCACAGATGATCATAGTGAGGATAATATTCCTCCTAATGATCATGAAAATTATTATGCAGATAATGATTCAATGATGGAGATATTTGCATCAAATATTGTATCAAGGAGTAGGAGCAGACCATTTCGTATCAATCTAAGATGTTCTAGTTATGCAAGGGGTAGAGCAGAATATCTCACAAGAAGAAGTTTTGTCAGTGCTTTCATTTCAAGTGAATGTTTTCAAAAGGATTGATTGAAACATATGGATTTCAAGTTTTCATTGGATAAAGGGAAGAGATATTTGTCAATGAATACAAGCATGCAAAATTCATATTTAGTGGGGTGCATGCAATCTACATTGTTAGGTTATGATTATCATATTGGGTCTTTATTTATATGTATAAAGGCTTTCAAAATGTTTCATTCAATGGGTTATTTTCGTCTGTCAAGAATCCAAGAAAATTTGGAAAATGATCCCACATTTTACTCACAAGCACATCATAAATGACAGTTTGGTCCATTATCAAGTACTGCAATGTCATGGACGAAAGACTTATTTTCAACACATGGGGAGTGTATGTCGAATACAGAGATACTACATATTCAAGATAATTTCTCAAGATGATAAATCTACGACTTATACAAAAATTATGCAGAAGGGGTTGAAGGAAATGGTCAATTTATTACAATCAATATTTTTTGGAAATATGGAGGAAATAATTCAATAATGTTTGTATTCCTAAGAAGACAAGGATGGGAGTTTGCAGTGCATATGCTTCTCTTAAATAAAAAAGGGATAAATGTGAAGGGGAAGAAAGAGGTAAGAATTCATAACATTAATTATTTAAATTGTGTAGTCATCAACTATAAAAACATATTTATTAAAGAATTTCTTTTATGTTGTGTATATTCCATTGTCAAAGTGCTTCAAGAGCATCATGAACAACAAACTAGTGAAAGTAAAAAGTTGTACAAGCATTGAAATAAGTTTTATGATAATCCAAATAAATATTTGGGTTTGATAATCGATGGTATGTACCAGAAGAAAACACTTCTACCACATTTTGTTCTCACACCTAAAGATTTACACGAGGAAAATTTCATCAGTATCACTTGGTTGGTTGATCATATATTGATCATTTATTTGTTTAATTGAGTTGGAGGTTCTTATAAGCATAAAACCGTTATCAAACCCTAATTTCAGATCAGGTGGTATTGAAGCAAGCTACTTGATTGAAAAAGTAATAAGTTTCTTTATTGACTGAGCAATAGGTTGCTTGATTGATAGAGCAATAGGTTGCTTGATTGACTTGAAAGGCATTTTAATAGTACAAAGAATTTGACTGTTTGACTGTTTGTAAACTGATTGTTGCTTGACTTTATGAAGGAAGAAGAGCTGAAGGCATTCTCCTTACGCAAAGGACCTCAAGGAAACCCCTGAAGCATAAGAGGGTTTGTTTGTAAAAGGCTGCTTGAATAAGAATTTGAGTCTACAACCATTAGTTCTTTGAAAGATTCGTGAATTTTGCTGAAGTTCTTTTGTTCACTTGTATAATGACAACTTCTACAAGTGAGTTTTCAAAATCCTCCTCCTTCACAAGATTCTTTGATGAAGGCATGAAGTGATAATTGTTCATCATGATGGATATGGTGAAACAAATGTATGAAGATGAAAGGAATAGCATAAAACTTCGGGAGCAGTTGAATTCCATGAAGGAAGAGAAGCAGTTGCTTTTTGACAAATTGCAGGAAATGGAGAGCCAACTTCATATTGCAAATATGAATCTAGAAAGGATGCATGAGTTGGAGACATAGCTCCTTGTTTCCAAAGAAGCCTTAGTCAAGCATCAGTTTTAAGAAGAGTTAAATAATTCTAGTTTGTCTTCAATTTCCTCTAAGAATGTTTATGTTGGTTCTTTTGAAAAACATACAAGAGGTATAGGTTCCAAGTTGATGTCAAAAATGGGCTATGAAAGAAAAGGATTGGGAAAACATGCATAAGGCATATTTCAGCCAATAATGGTTGAGGAAAGGCCTAAGTATTTGGGTCTTGGCTATGGACAATCTTATGGAGAAAGTTATAAAGCATCCATGAAGGAAATTGAAACAGTTCCTAGGAGTTTTATTTTAGGTTCTCTACCTCAAGTTTGTAAAGATTTTATTCATGGGGAATGCAATTGTTTGAAACATATTTTGCAAGAAGAAGGTGTTCATAAGCATGCACTTGAACAAGGGAGTTGTGAAAGCTCTAAAATCATTGAAGATATTGATGGTGTTCGGAAGGGATCCACTTCTTCATTCGATTCACCTTCTCATGAAGGAAACAAAGGAGAAAGAGGAAGGTATAAATCTGATTTCAATCACATTTCTTTTGATTATGTTAAGCATGGTAAATTTCCACATAATCATTGGAAAAAAATTGCATGTTCCTTTTGTGGTTTGTTTAACCATAGTGTTTCTAGATGTTGGAAGAAAATGGCCACATGAGGGAAACTTTTGAAGAAAAGTAGGCAAGAAGCCTAAGGTCCATTGGACAAGGAAAATTAACATGTGTTGAAATTATTGCCATAAGCAAGGACATATTGCTGAAAAGTGTTGGATTTTGAATCCAACAATGCTTCCACGAAATTTGAAGAAGGTGGAAAAAGAGAATGGCAAGAATGGAAAGGAAGTTTCCATAATTGATGTATTTCAAGATGATTCACATGTTGATGTGTAGTTAAAGGAAGCACCTTTTATGTGGATTGGTAAGAAATGGTTAGAGTTCTTATCCAATTAAAGGTTGCATGTCTTTTGATTTGATACATTTCTTTGCCAATGGAATGCAAGTTGAAGGGTTTTACCAAAAAGGTGAATGAAAAAGTTTAGTATGAGACTCACTTTATTGCAACAAAATTATGTTTATTTCAGCTTTACAAGTACATTTACATATGACTGAGGATCTTGTACGTATGATTGTGCTTGAGATAAATTTGAAGAATGGAATACATGCATGAGATTGGTATGTATGAAAAAAGGAATGATCACGATTTCATTGTATTTGAACATGTATGTGTAATTAATTTGATGGTCGATTGCTTTGTTTAAACATGCATGCAATTTCGTATTGACTTGGAAAAGTTGATTTGTCTCCAAGATTGAAAAAGGGAGATAATGATGAAGTGTTTCATAAGAGGTGGAATTCTTTCTACTTTGAAAAAGAATAATCAAGTTCTTTCTGTACATGCTTGACTTGGAGATTCAGTTGTTTGAAAAAGGTATGTTTTTGTTGGCTTGTGATTTAGTCGATCATTTGTACACCTGGATGTGAGAGACATGACGATGATTCACATGATGTGAATTTATGTCATCAAGTTATTTTTTGGGCATTATGTTGTTTTTGACAAGATGTTAGAAGAATATTTGCAGCAACAAAATTCGCCATAAAAGTGGCTTGGTAAGAAGTGGTTTGACTTCTTGACCCCGTAAAACATACTTTCATTGGTACATATGCAAATTTCAGTTAAGTATGCATACATTTATGATGTAATATCATATTGGTTTGAGCCACCTTGGGTCCGTGATTAAGGAAGTGATGTTCAACTACCTTCTGTAAACTTCTTAACAGAAATTTTGAATGAGTTCAAGGAAGAAAATTCTTAATAGGAAGACAAGCACATATAGGAAGGGAAGTGTCAACTACCTTTGAGTTTTGATTCAAAGGCACTAGCCATGCAAGGTGTCAAGTTCTTATACCAATAGGAGTCATATGAATGGCATCATAGTCTTAAGTTGTAGTGTCAGAACTCAAGTCTTAGCACTCTGCCTTAAGTCTAAGCAGTCTTAGTCCTTATCATTAGCTGCATGGACCTGCATTAACGTTGCTCCTTTGTAGGCTCCGATAGATACTAGTGAGTAAGGTTAACACTACTAGATGAGCTGTATAGAAGTATATTCTCATCGATTATAACTCGACGGAAATTAGTGTTGTACGTTCACTTTAGCTCGAAAGTTCATATATCTCTTTAGTTCACAATAGAAATTCTATTTATAATAGTTGTTACTAGGTTATAACTTGTAGTAAATCCTCCAGCTTTATCCAAAGCCTCCCATGGGATCAAAACCATACTCCGTGAAGAGTTTGTCTTCTTATAGCTGACTTGAATGCTGCTTCAATAAGACCTAATACATAGATTCAAGTCCAATGATGTGTCCTAACCTTTCCTACCATACTGGGTCTAGGTGTTTCTTTGATCTCCTAATATTTCTTTGCCCATATGTTTTAGCCCGTTATACATCCATACTTTGTTTTTCATCCGTATCCATATTTTCATCACCCTATTGACGAAGGTTTACTTTTTACCAAAAGAATGGAATCTCTTTTCCCAGTTGTATTTTGTTTAGAGCGTAATGC
The DNA here is from genome assembly GCA_000404065.3 of Pinus taeda. NCBI lineage: Eukaryota > Viridiplantae > Streptophyta > Pinopsida > Pinales > Pinaceae > Pinus > Pinus taeda. The sequence continues at coordinate 265,320 of APFE031748716.1, forward strand.
CTTATAGCCAAAGTCTGGATTACACTACACTGGTTTGACCTACTCTATCTGACTTACTGACTT